>JAQNDB010000825.1:0-65388 GCA_029204045.2 Tillandsia leiboldiana
GTCATCATGCTAGGGCACGGAACGGACGGCGGAGGCGCGCGGTGCCGCTAGGGCATCGCGCGGAGGAGAGTCACGGACGGCACCCTTGCGGACCCGCAACCGCGCGGGCACCGCATGGGGGCCGCGCGGCTGCCGCGCGGACCCGCAACCGTGCGGGCACCGCGCGGGCGCCGCGCGGCTGCCGCGCGGGCGACACACGCGCGGACCCGCAACCGTGCGGGCACCGCGCGGCTGCCGCGCAGGAGGCACCCGCACAGACCCGCAACCGTGCGGGCACCGCGCGGGCGCCGCGCGGCTACCGCGCGGGCGACACCCGCGCGGACCCGCAACCGTACGGGCACCGCGCGGGCGCCGCGCGGCTGCCGCGCGGGAGGCACCCGCACGGACCCGCAACCGTGCGGGCACCGCGCGGGAGGCACCCGCGCGGACCCGCAACCGTGCGGGCACCGCGCGGGCGCCGCGCGGCTGCCGCGCGGGCGGCACCCGCGCGGACCCGCAACCGCGCGGGCGCCGTGCGCGGCCGCACCCGCGCGGGCACCGTGCGGCCGCCGCACGGGCAACCCCCGCGCGAGGCACCGCGCCGCGTGGGCGTCGCCGCGGAGACGCGCCGCGCGGTTCCGAACCGCGCGGGGCTACGGCGGACGACGACGGCGGCGCGGGATTTCCGTTTCGTCAATCCGGACGGTGTTGGACTTTTCCGTCGAAAAGAGTAAATTGGGTCTTGTGTTTTCGGATGTTAGTACACGCTTTTGACAATAGTTATCCTTGCGGACTTTCTTTAGGTCCAGACGCGCAGCGGGGGTGCGCGAAGGATTCAGGTGTTCCGATTTCTCTTCAAATAGGTGGGTACGGTTGCTGTAAATACAACCGGTGCAGTAAGTGCATCTATCGTCATTAAAATGCTCTTAATTTATCTAACAAAGTAGATGGACAGTTTAACCTTTCGCATAATTGTGTTTTTATCTAACAATTGAAGCGGCTACGGTCGCGGTGCTCATGACACGCCGATCTCGGCAAATCCGTTTTCGGATGCTGCACGTACACAGGCGGATTGGCCTCCGCATGGGTGTACTTTTCCAGAGAAGTGGTCTCTTTTGACCCGTGTTCCTCACAAAGGGGTGGGTGCCGTGAGGACCTCTTCGCGCTCGCTGGGAATAGCACACCAGCACCGTGAAGGGGTTAAATGCATCAAAAAGGTGTTTGCGCACGAGGGGAGACTTTAGTCTCTCCGACAAATATTCTGGGGTTGGTGCCCAACTTAATTGATAAATCTGGGGTTGGGGCCCAACTTAATATGTGCAGGGTTTTAGCGAAATGGTTCCGGTGTATTCGGTTTGCTCCTTATTTCCTTATTGATATTAGACATCTACTTTGTTTGTCACTGACATTACCCACTCCGTGACAGGTGTTACGAGGTGCGTTAGCCGGGAGGGCGGTGAGACTGCGTCGCGAGGGCCGTAGTCAGAACACTTGGTTTTTATTATCTCATTCCTCTTATGCTTTAATTAGTTAATTTGCTTGTGGGTCGTAATATTCGTGGACATGTATTACTTAGCGCTGTGGATGAGGTGTACTTTTATATTTCGATTCTTTTGGTGATGTTTTCTTACGCGGCACGTTTTCATGATAAACCAAATGACTTCGAAAAGGTTTTCTCAAAACGAAGTGCCGTGTGGGCACGGGTTTTGCTACCGCTGGCTTTATCCTTTCTAAACACTGATGCCGCTTTAATATTCCGCTTGATGATGTATGTCTATTGTATGGTTGATGGTTGGTGTTTGATGTATGTTGTTGTAAATGAGACGCCGTGCATATACAAAGGAGACTCTGTCCGTGGGCAGGGAGAATTTGTGTATGTGGCGGTCTGGCACGCACCGGGGATGAGGTTTAAAATACCTTGTTAAGAAAGAAAAAAAAAATGATACACGCAATTTTCCGCTTTGATAGACTCAAAAACCCCCGGGGGCGTGACAGATTAAATGGTATCAGAGAAAAACAACCATAACCATAGTAGACGTGATCCACATCCACAGTGTAGGGTACCGCAAGCAAATTAGACATGAGATAACCAAGGTATAGGTGCGTAGTACGTGAGAGTACGGGGAAAAGGGGAACGTAATGTAGGTGTAATCGTAAGACAGGGTGTTAGGGTTATAACCTTAGGGTTAACGTGGTTTCTTTGTATCACAGCAGACAACGGCCAGGATCCGGCCACCGAGCGCTAACCATTCTCAATGGACAGGATGGATCCCGTAGCCGCAGCCAACCGCCTACTCCGCAACCAGCTACGCGATATAGCGGGGCAAATGCTAACTCTCACTGAGCGCCTAGGCATACTGACCCAGGATTTCGAGGGTGTCGACCGCATCCGGCGGGACGCCAGGGACGGCGCCTATCGGGGAATGCCACCGGCAGGGTTCCCTACTTTTAACGAAGCGGTTATGTTGGCCCGGCGGGCAGAGCAAGAACTAGCCGAGACACGCGCTCGGCAGAGTTATCCCTATCCCAGTCCGGCAGAGGACCCTTTCCAGCAGGGCCCGGCATTCAAACGCCCGAGGACAGAGGGAAACTTTGGAAAGGCAATGAGAGGAGGATCCAAACCGCAGAGGAAGTCGTGTCCCATATGTAGTGGGGCGCATCAGGTGACTGATTGTCCATGGAGACACGACCACTGCTACCGATGTGGCAAACCAGGACACGCACGCTACGAGTGCCCACGGAAACCGGGCACCACCAGGCCTCCGGCACCACGACCGGAGGGGACAGAGAAGACTGCTGCACCCGTTCCGCAAGGGGGCCCCGCCTCGGAGGGCCAAGGAGGAGGACGTCCGGAGAAAGTGCGGAAGGACGAACCGACACCAGCAAGGGACGCGAAACCACCTCAGGGACCGTGCGTAATCTGCGAGGGTACTCACCCGGTGGCAGAATGTACGTGGAGGTACCATTACTGCAATCAGTGCGGCTTACCGGACCACTCCCGTGCCTTCTGCCCTCAGAGGCCCACTTCCGCCGCCGCCGCACCACCACAGCAGAGAGGACCAGAGAGTGCCGCGGCCCCCGTTCAGCCAAAGGATTTGCCCGGCGACCAGCAATCTGCAGACTCCTCAGACGTCAAGTCCCTTCCCCAGCATGCCGTACGACGCTGGCCCAAGGGCTGTGGACGGACTCCCCGGGATACTACAGTGGAGGACGCGACGTCCCAGACCTAGTAGCGGCAGGTAAATTTTTGGTATCACTTTTCCCTCTTAGATTAGGAGCACCGGTTACACCTTAGCCTGCTACCCCTGTTAGACTCTCTCTCTCTCTCTCTCCCTCTCTCTAGAATCCTTAAGCATTAGGCGAAGCCTTCCCCGGCCGATGTGCGCGGGCGGGCTTCGAAGCATAGGAGAACCTTGTGTACTCGGGGCCCGATAAGGGCCATGCAAGGAATAAATGGGCTTCACCCTATGCCTTGCAGCCGAGGACCCAATAGGCCGATAGGTAGTTCAGGGCCGCTCCCCAGATAAGGATCAGCGGTCCCGTAGTAAGGGAATTCACGGATGTATTTCCGGCGGAGCTCCCCGGAGCGCCGCCGGAACGAGAGGTCGACTTCCCTATTGAACTACTTCCCGGCACCAAACCCATCACCAAGGCACCGTACAGGATGGCTTTCGCGGAGTTGAAGGAACTCAAGGCACAGTTGGAGGACCTTTTGGATAAGGGCTTCATCAGACCTAGCGCGTCACCCTGGGGCGCGCCCGTCCTGTTTGTGAGAAAGAATGACGGAAGTCTCCGGTTGTGCATCGACTACCGGGAGATAAATAAGGTCACCGTTAAGAACAAGTACCCCCCTGCCAAGGATCGACGACCTCTTCGACCAACTACAGGGGGCGACGGTGTTTTCAAAGATTGACTTGCAGTCGGGCTATCATCAGGTCCAGGTCAAGGGGGAGGACATCCCCAAAACAGCTTTTCGGACTCGCTACGGTCATTACGAATTTACAGTAATGCCGTTCGGGCTCACGAATGCCCCGGCGGTGTTCATGGACATGATGAACAGGGTATTCAAACCCTTCCTGGATTTATTCGTGGTGGTCTTCATCGACGATATCCTCATCTACTCCCGTACAGACGAGGAACATGAAGAACATCTGCGCACAGTCCTCTAGACCCTACGGGAACAGAAACTCTACGCCAAACTCAAAAAGTGTGAGTTTTGGCTCCGAGAGGTTGGCTTCTTGGGGCACGTAATCTCAGCGGCTGGAGTCGCAGTCGATCCGAAGAAGATAGATTCGGTGACAGACTGGTCCCAACCGACGACGGTGACGGAGATTCGAAGCTTCCTGCGATTAGCCGGGTACTACCGGCGATTCGTGGAGGGTTTCTCCAAGATAGCCACCCCCTTAAACCGTTTGACTAAAAAGGGGGAGAGGTTTATCTGGACGGACAAATGTCAGAGGAGCTTCGAGGAGCTCAAGGATAGATTGACGCGAGCCCCGATTCTCGCCCTGCCAGAACCAGGGGAGGATTACGAAGTGTATTGCGATGCATCGCGAAACGGACTGGGTGGAGTACTCATGCAACGGGGGAAAGTTATAGCCTATGCGTCAAGGCAGCTCAAGGAATACGAGCGAAACTACCCCGTGCACGATTTGGAACTCGCAGCGGTTGTGTTCGTCCTCAAGCTTTGGAGACACTACCTGTATGGGGCACACACCAATGTGTACTCAGATCATAAAAGTCTTAAGTACCTTTTCACCCAAAAGGAGTTAAATTTGCGACAAAGATGGTGGCTCGAGCTACTGAAGGATTACGATTTAACGATCCACTACCACCCGGGAAAGGCAAACGTGGTGGCCGATGCCCTGAGCCCTAAGGGGCAGGCCGAGAAGGCAGGGGTAAGTGCCATCACCCAACAAGATAGTCTGATTGCGGAATTTTCGCGATTAAGACTAGAAGTAGTACCGGCGGGTACGGTCGAACAACTTCTGACACTGGTGGTCAGACCTACCTTGCTTGACAAAATTCTCGAGGGGCAGTCGACTGATGACCAACTCCAGCTGGTGCGAAATAGAGTGACTGCCGACCAAGAAGGTGATTTCACAGTAAACTCCGACGGCACGATACGATTTCGGGGACGAATCTGTGTGCCGGATCTACCGGAACTCAAAGAGGAAATCCTGCGGGAGGCGCATACTGCTCCATATACAGCGCATCCCGGGGGAACAAAGATGTACAAGGACGTCAAACAGACCTTCTGGTGGCCCAAAATGAAAGGAGACGTTACTCGGTTTGTGGCACACTGCCTGGTGTGCCAACGAGTGAAGGCCGAGCACCAGCGTCCGGCAGGAAAATTTCAACCCTTACCGGTGCCCGTGTGGAAGTGGGACATGATTACCATGGATTTCGTGACCGGGTTCCCGAGATCGTCACAGGGACACGATGCAATATGGGTAATCGTGGACCGTCTGACGAAATCGGCCCACTTTCTGCCCATACACACGACGTGGGCGCGGGAACGACTGGCGCAAACCTACATCAACGAGATAGTAAGGTTGCATGGGGTGCCGACATCCATCACGTCGGACAGGGACACGCGATTTGTGTCAAACTTTTGGCAGAGCCTGCAGCGAGCAATGGGAACCAAGTTGCACTTCAGTACGGCTTTTCACCCGCAGACCGATGGACAATCAGAGCGGGTGATACAGATTGTGGAGGACATGCTTCGAGCATGCGTTTTGGACTTGGGCGAAGGGTGGGCACGGTGTTTGCCCCTATTGGAATTTGCCTACAATAACAGTTACCAGGCCAGCATTCAGATGGCACCATACGAGGCCATGTACGGGCGCCGCTGTCGGTCTCCAATATGCTGGGACGACTTGGGTGAGCGTAAGTTTCTGGGCCCAGATTTGGTGGAGGAGACCGAAGCAAAGGTACGATTGATTAGACAAAGACTACTGACCGCCCAGAGCAGACAGAAAAGCTACGCGGATAACAGACGCCGAGACTTAGAGTTCATGGTGGGTGAACATGCGTTACTCCGAGTTTCGCCCTCCAAGGGGAACCGACGCTTCGGCATAAAGGGAAAGTTAAGCCCGAGGTACGTAGGACCGTTCGAGATCCTAGAACGCGTAGGACCGGTGGCGTACCGATTAGCCCTGCCGCCAAATCTCGAACGAGTCCATAACGTGTTCCACGTCTCAATGCTCCGGAAGTACCTAGCCGATCCCTCTCATGCCTTGGATGCCTCCACCATCGAGTTGCGAGAGGATTTAAGCGTCGAGGAGACGCCGGTGCGGATTTTGGCGAGAGAGGACAAGAAGTTGCGCAAACGAACAATCCCCTATGTAAAGGTCCAGTGGAGCAACCACGAAGAGCGCGAGGTGACTTGGGAACTGGAATCGAAGATGAGGGAATGTAATTCAAAGTGATACGGTGATTAGTCGTGCATCGGAATCCGTGCAAAATATCTTGCACCCGTTAGAGATAAGGTGGGTTATCTCGTAGGGGATAATTAATTAGTTAATTAATTATCCAAGACGGAAAATAATAATTCTCTTACGTACGAATTAAAGAGAAATTAATTAAAGATAAAGTACGGATTATATAAGGGATCCGGATTACCGAAAAGAAAAGAAAAGAAAAATAAAAACCCTAATCGGTGAGAAGAGAAAAAAAAAAAGAAAAGAAAAGACGGAACCCTAGCCGGAAGAAAGGGAAAGGAGAAAGAGAAGGAGCCCGATCTTCCCGGACATCGAACCGAAGGCAAGAACGCGACCGGACAACCTTCCCGTCGATCTTCGGTTAGTAAAATAATTGTTTTAAATTATTTGGGATTTTTCCGTCGTCTCTTTTGTTTGAGTTCTTGGTTTCTCCGTCGTATCCGTCACCGTCGCCGTCGTCGTCATCATGCTAGGGCACGGAACGGACGGCGGAGGCGCGCGGTGCCGCTAGGGCATCGCGCGGAGGAGAGTCACGGACGGCACCCATGCGGACCCGCAACCGCGCGGGCACCGCATGGGCGCCGCGCGGCTGCCGCGCGGACCCGCAACCGTGCGGGCACCGCGCGGGCGCCGCGCGGCTGCCGCGCGGACCCGCAACCGTGCGGGCACCTCGCGGGCGCCGCGCGGCGGCCGCGCGGACCCGCAACCGTGCGGGCACCGCGCGGGCGCCGCGCGGCTGCCGCGCGGACCCGCAACCGTGCGGGCACCGCGCGGGAGCCGCGCGGCTGCCGCGCGGCTGCCGTGCTGACCCGCAACCGTGCGGGCACCGCGCGGGCGCCGCGCGGCTGCCGCGCGGGCGACACCCTCGCGGACCCGCAACCGTGCGGGCACCGCGCGGGCGCCGCGCGGCTGCCGCGCGGGAGGCACCCGCACGGACCCGCAACCGTGCGGGCACCGCGCGGGCGCCGCGCGGCTGCCGCGCGGGCGACACCCGCGCGGACCCGCAAACGTGCGGGCATCGCGCGGGCGACACCCGCGCGGACCCGCAAACGTGCGGGCACCGCGCGGGCGCCGCGCGGCTGCCGCGCGGGAGGCACCCACACGGACCCGCAACCGTGCGGGCACCGCGCGGGAGGCACCCGCGCGGACCCGCAACCGTGCGGGCACCGCGCGGGCGCCGCGCGGGCGCCGCGCGGGCGCCGCGCGGCTGCCGCACGGGCGGCACCCGCGCGGGCGGCACCCGCGCGGACCCGCAACCGCGCGGGCGCCGTGCGGGGCCGCACCCGCGCGGGCACCGTGCGGCCGCCGCACGGGCAACACCCGCGCGAGGCACCGCGCCGCGTGGGCGTCGCCGCGGAGACGCGCCGCGTGGTTCCGAACCGCGCGGGGCTCCTGCGGACGACGACGGCGGCGCGGGATTTCCGTTTCGTCAATCCGGACGGTGTTGGACTTTTCCGTCGAAAAGAGTAAATTGGGTCTTGTGTTTTCGGATGTTAGTACACGCTTTTGACTATAGTTATCCTTGCGGACTTTCTTTAGGTCCAGACGCGCAGCGGGGGTGCGCGAAGGATTCAGGTGTTCCGATTTCTCTTCAAATAGGTGGGTACGGTTGCTGTAAATACAACCGGTGCAGTAAGTGCATCTATCGTCATTAAAATGCTCTTAATTTATCTAACAAAGTAGATGGACAGTTTAACCTTTCGCATAATTGTGTTTTTATCTAACAATTGAAGCGGCTACGGTCGCGGTGCTCATGACACGCCGATCTCGGCAAATCCGTTTTCGGATGCTGCACGTACACAGGCGGATTGGCCTCCGGATGGGTGTACTTTTCCGGAGAAGTGGTCTCTTTTGACCCGTGTTCCTCACAAAGGGGTGGGTGCCGTGAGGACCTCTTCGCGCTCGCTGGGAATAGCACACCAGCACCGTGAAGGGGTTAAATGCATCAAAAAGGTGTTTGCGCACGAGGGGAGACTTTAGTCTCTCCGACAAATATTCTGGGGTTGGTGCCCAACTTAATTGATAAATCTGGGGTTGGGGCCTAGCTTAATATGTGCAGGGTTTTAGCGAAATGGTTCCGGTGTATTCGGTTTGCTCCTTATTTCCTTATTGATATTAGACATCTACTTTGTTTGTCACTGACATTACCCACTCCGTGACAGGTGTTACGAGGTGCGTTAGCCGGGAGGGCGGTGAGACTGCGTCGCGAGGGCCGTAGTCAGAACACTTGGTTTTTATTATCTCATTTCTCTTATGCTTTAATTAGTTAATTTGCTTGTGGGTCGTAATATTCGTGGACATGTTTTACTTAGCGCTGTGGATGAGGTGTACTTTTATATTTCGATTCTTTTGGTGATGTTTTCTTACGCGGCACGTTTTCATGATAAACCAAATGACTTCGAAAAGGTTTTCTCAAAACGAAGTGCCGTGTGGGCACGTGTTTTGCAACCGCTGGCTTTATCCTTTCTAAACACTGATGCCGCTTTAATATTCCGCTTGATGATGTATGTCTATTGTATGGTTGATGGTTGGTGTTTGATGTATGTTGTTGTAAATGAGACGCCGTGCATATACAAAGGAGACTCTGTCCGTGGGCAGGGAGAATTTGTGTATGTGGCGGTCTGGCACGCACCGGGGATGAGGTTTAAAATACCTTGTTAAGAAAGAAAAAAAAAATGATACACGCAATTTTCCGCTTTGATAGACTCAAAAACCCCCGGGGGCGTGACAGAGGTAAATGGTACATTTTTTTCTTTTGGTTGATGATTTCTCTAGATATTCATGGGTAACATTTTTAAAAGAGAAAGCGGATACTTTCGACTCTTTTCATGAGGTTTGTCATTGTATTATGATTGAAAGAAATGAAAAGATCGTTCGTGTTCGAAGTGATAGAGGTGGAGAATTCATAAATTCTAAATTCATTGATTTTTGCACTTCCAACGGCATAAAACATGAATTCTCAGCAGAATGGTGTAGTTGAGCGCAAAAACAGGGTTGTTCAAGAGATGGCGCGTGTTATGCTTCACAGCCGGAATTTATCGTTACATTTTTGGGCTGATGCTGTGAACACCGCCGTCTACGTAATTAATCGAGTGTAATTGCGCCCGGGAACTCTAAATACACCATATGAGCTATAGTTTTGTAGAAAATCGAATATCAAATATTTTCGTATCTTTGTGAGTCGCTGTTATATTTTGCGTGATCGCGAAAATCTTGGTAAATTCGACTCTCGAAGTGACGAAGGGATCTTCTTGGGTTATTCTACAAATAGTAGAGCATATCGGGTATTTAATCTGGAATCTAAAACGATGGTAGAATCTATTAATGTTAAAGTAGATGAAGCTTTTCATTTTGCATCTGATAAATCTACCCCTGATATGTCTCTAGATGATGAAACTCCTATAAATGCATCTTCTCATAATAATTCTTTCGATAAAGTTGATGCATCTAATGGTTCTTCTAGTTTATCTGATATGCAGGAATCATCACATGCACCTCCGAGTACTCCGTTACCTCAAACGCTACGTATCTCCAAGGATCATCCGGAATCAAACATTATTGGAGACCCACAAGAAGGAGTCAGGACTCGGAGACAGTTGGTTTGTGGAGTCGCATGTTACGTCTCCATGGTAGAACCAAAAAACGTCGATGAAGCTCTTCAGGATGACTACTGGATTGAAGCAATGCAGGAAGAGCTCCATCAGTTCGAAAGAAACAAAGTCTAGGACTAACGAAGCCACCGAAGCAACACAATGTGATTGGTACTAAATAGATTTTCAAGAACAAGAAAAACGAGGATGGTACCATCATTAGGAACAAAGCACGCCTAGTTGCTCAGGGCTACTCACAAATTGAAGGTATAGACTTTGATGAGACGTTCGCCCCGGTTGCTCGACTCGAGTCGATTCGTATTTTGTTCGCAATTGCTTGTCATTTTAAAATAAAACTCTTTCAAATGGACGTTAACAGCGCGTTTTTAAATAGGTTTTTGAACGAGGAAGTTTATGTGGCTCAACCGAAAGGTTTCATTGACCATAAACTACCTAACCATGTTTTTCATTTGAAAAAGGCTCTTTACGGTCTAAAACAAGCACCGCGAGCATGGTACGAAAGGTTGACAAAGCACCTTTTGGAAAAGGGCTATACTCGAGGGGGAGCAGATCGGACTCTCTTTGTGAAGCATTATCAGGATAACTTCATTGTGGCACAAATCTATGTCGATGACATTGTATTTGGTGCAACTAGAGACAATGATGCTTCTAAATTCGCTGAAACCGTGGAAAGCGAATTTGAGATGTTTATGATGGGGGAACTAACATATTTTCTTGGATTGCAAGTGAAACAAAATGAAGAAGGCATCCATTTGTGCCAATCCAAGTATGCAAGGGAGTTGGTTAAGAAATTCGATTTAGAAAACTCTAAAGATTTTCCGACTCCAATGGGAACTAGCAATAAGGGATTATGAAGTGAATCTCTTAGTGAAAGTGTAGACGAGAAGCTTTATCGCAGCATGATTGGAAGTCTACTCTATCTCACGGCTAGTCGCCCGGATATATCCTTTAGTGTTGGGATCTGCGCGAGATATCAATCAGCACCAAAGGAGGTTCACCTGAAAGCAGTGAAAAGGATCATCCGGTACGTCAAAGGAACACTGAATTTCGGAATTTGGTATCCTATGGGAACAACTCTTGACATAATAGGATATTCAGATGCCGATTGGGCAGGATTTGTGGATGATCGGAAGAGTACGAGTGGTGCATGTTTTTATCTTGGCCATTGTCTTGTTGCATGGCATAGTAAAAAGCAAAACTGCATTGCACTCTCGACTGCCGAAGCGGAATATATTTCAGCGGGTAGTTGTTCAACTCAACTCATTTGGATGAAAAGCGTGTTGAGCGACTTCCGAATTTCAGCAACTTCGGTAACTATTCTTTGTGACAACACAAGTGCTATAAATATTTCCAAAAACCCTGTGTTGCACTCGAGAACAAAACACATTGAACTTAGATATCATTTTCTAAGAGAGCTAGTTGAATCAAATATTCTTCAAATTTCCTACATTTCAACTGAAGATCAATTAGCAGACATGTTAACAAAACCTTTGGATCAAAAACGGTTTATTCATTTACGTAAAGCAATTGGAATGCTTTCTTTGAAATAACACTTTTTAAAATCATTGCTTAGGTTAGATTTTATTTTGTATTTTTGTTCCTTATCTATGTTTGTACATAGAACATTAATTGAGCATATGTAATTGACTTTACTTGCATCCTTTCATATATTTAGAAATTTATTATGCCCTGAATATCATAATAATTCATTTGATGCAATGATCATTTATGTCAATTAAGTCATCTTTAATTGATCAAAGTCAATTTCTCTCTCATGTGATCTCTTGGTATAGTTTTTATCATATTTGAAAATTGAGTTAAGTATGAAACTCGAGATCAATCTTTGGTTGAATACCTCATATCTTAGATAATTGATAGCCAATTGAGGGGGAGTTTATTAAAATGTTTATGCTGAAAAGATGTGGAAAGAGTTACATCCCAATGAGGAGTGTGAAAACTACCACCACATGGAGGAAAGAGCTACCACCTCGGTCGTCTGAGTACTGTGTGCAGCTACCATATGTATACCAAGCATGGTTTTTCAAGTTGATAAGATAAAATGCTTTTTGGAATACTTGACTCTGTCAAATTCCAAGGTTGGTATAAGGTTGGGATTTTTATTGAAAGATGCTCAAAGAGCCACTCCTTACAATAAATTGACTAGATATATTATCTAACATATTTGGGATTTCAAACATCTATCGATCTTAGTACTTCGTTTTCTTTACCATATTAATGATTTGATAAACGCATTACTCATAAGATCGTGATAGATGTCATTGAACTTGTTCAACTTTAAAAAATTTAATTTTTATAAATTTTCGTTTCATTACTTGGATATTATTGATAGTTTTAGCATAATCTATTTCTTTTGATATGAAACGATGACTTTTGTTTAAAGTTGACATGAAAAAGTGCTTACATATTTTTTTCTGGATTTTCTAGAATTTTTCTAAATTTTTCTGAAGAAAAAGTTGGAGCCGATCCGGACTGGAATATCCGTTCCGGATCTCGAACGCAGGAATTTTCTGCGGGTAGCCGATCCGGACTGGATTCTTGATCCATTCCGGACCGCGGCTAGGGTTTTATAAGAAACAAAAGGGTTTTGATTTCTTTTTACAACAATTTTTTGTTTCAAAGTCTCCTGAGTTTCTCTCAGTAGAAAACAACAGATTTGGAGCCTTTCTTTCTCAAGTTCTTCGGATTCAAGTAAGTTTCTTTGATCAAAATTCGATTTTTCCACTGTTTTTACATTGTTGCTCAAAACGTGAATGAAAATCATGGGTGGAATTCAATTCTAGATTGTTTTTGGTCAAATTTCTTTTGAAATAAGAACTCTGAGTAGATTAGTTTTGTTTATATGCTTGGTATTCTCTTGATTAACGGATTTTTAGGCTTCGATTTCTGAAAATTCGGTTTTAGGGCATATAATGAGAATTTTTGAAAATTATGGGATTGATCTATTTTTAAAATTCTTTTTGCAAAACTAATTTGATTCCTAGTCTCTTTACATGATAATGATTGTTTAGGTACAGTTTTTCAAATTTTTGAAAATAAATAATTTTTTCGTGTTCTTGAGTCTTTGCTCGCAGGTTTCTCACGTTCAATAGCAACAATGGTGTTCACTTGGATAATTGTTCTTCTGGTTGCTATGGTGCACACAAGAGCAACGAATAAATTAAAAAGAGCAAAGAAAACTCAACGAAAGGGAGAGTTTGTCCTTGAAGGCGGTCCAATGGAGTTTTATACGAACGTCCAAGGGACAAGACTTAAAATAGCTCCACAATTAATTGGCGAAGTCTTAGGGATGCAATCTAGCATGTCAGGGATCAATTACTTGAAAGGAAGGAGTTTAACAAACATGATGTGGCAAACTGTTGTGAGGGGAATATGCTTGGAGGAAACTCAGTCAACTGGCAATTCAATTAAGTCCAAAGAACTTCGACTTGAGTATCGGTTCCTCAACTTCATCACCTGTTACAATATTCTTCCAAACATGCAGACGAAAGTCCTAAGATGGGATCGAATGCTATTCTTATATCTCTTAGGACATCCGTCAGAGGCAGTGGGTTTGAATATCAATATTCCATACATCATTTGGAATAGGATGACAAGGTACGTTGAGCATCCTCATCCCACTGAAAGACTACCATTTCCATTAATCATAATGAGGATTTTGAAGAAATTCAAGGTTGATATCAGCTCTACAAGTTATCAACACTGTTTAGGTATGATTAATGAGTCAACAGTTGTTAAGTCTTTTCATAAACTGCCTTATGCTACCCCAACTCCTCCACGCGGGACGAAACCCTCCGTCGGCACTTCTGCATCACCTTCACGGCAAGTAACCATGTCAGAAGATGAAGCGTCTGTCACGTCAATTTATAAGGAGCAGCAACGATTATCGTTTGAACAGGAACAAATCACTAAAGAGCAAAAGCGCATTTCTGATGAGCTTGAACTCATCACCGCAGCCCAGATCACTCTGACGAAGAAGTTCACTTCGATGAAAAAGTTGATGAAGAAGATGTTTTCAAAGATGGGCTGTAGTAGCTCTGAGGACTCAGAGTCGGACAATTGATTCTTTTTAATCTTTTATTTTGCAGGTTTTTAGTTTTAGTTCTTACATTTCCTTTTATTTTTGAACTTGTTAACTCCCTGTACTTTGTAATTTTGGCTATTTTTGTGACAAAAAGGGGGAGAGAGATATGAACAATGGAGAACAATGGTTTGACAAGTTTGTGAGAACTGAGAACTTTTGGATACTGAAACCTGGAAGGTAAGTATCAAAACAACTTTTGGTTTTGTATTGTGAATGAATGCATGCCTCGACTAACTATTTGACTAACTATTTGGGCATGTATTATTACTAACAAGTTGTTTGATTACTAACAAACTTATGACATTTGGATTTTATTGCTTAGAAGATATGTCTATCTCTGATTGATATTTTAATACATTTCTGATTTTATAAATGTCATGGTGAGTATAAACTCTATCTCTCTGGTTGATTTTTTGAATGTCAAATTCTTGAGGTATCTAACGATTTCTCTTGTCAAGAATTACTTCTTTTTGCAGAGAGTACAAACGTCTGAGTCTAGAGTTTGTTTTAGGAGTTTATCTCATGTATTTAGTTTATTTGGATCTCAAATGTAAATTTTTGTTGTATGGTGATAGCAACAAAAATATCTTTTTGAATTTTCTTAAGTGGATCTATGTTTTGTCACGAAACCGCAAAAGGGGGAGATTGTTAAGGATTTTGTTTTGGCGTATTTCGTGAAAGTGTTTAAGTCTTAAAGATTGAAGATGAAGAAACTTGGATCATATACCTCAATCTCAAGAAAGAAGAATTCAAAAGGATCAGGTACGTTTAACTAAATAAGTTTGGTGATCCAAATACTTCTTACAGTGTAGAAACACTTGGATGGATTTTTAATCGCATAAAAATCAAAAACTGGACATGTTATATGTTCAGGATCCGGATCAGGGTACTACAGTCCGGACCCCGAACATAGTGTAGTTCATGCGCAAATCCAGTCCGGAACACATCTTGTTCAGTCCGGACCCCGAACGTGGATTTTGCAGAAACTGCATGAACAGTCCGGACCGTGGGATTTCAGTCCGGACCCCGAACGTGGTTTTTGCAGAAACTGCATGAACAGTCCGGACCGTGGGATTTCAGTCCGGACCCCGAACGTGGTCTTTCTGGAAAAACTCTGTTTAATGACGACAGTCCGGATCGCATTATTTCAGTCCGGACTGTCGACCCGAAAACTTCCAGATAAGGTTGGTTTTTGATTCTTATCATCTTCCAATGGTTTCTAACCTATAAGTAAACCCTAATTCTATTCATTAGGGTAATCCACAATAAGTTTTTTATCTCCGTAAATGAACGAGAAAAATAAACGGATGAAAAACTTATTGATCCACATATAGAGAAGAAAGGAAATAACTAGATTCAATTCTATGTTTCTTCATCTATATTAATTAATTTGATTCTAGGTTTTCATACTCAGATTTTGAGTAGAATCAAATTAATGAATACTTAGATGACATTTCCGATCTATCTTTGATCTAAGTATTCGGCGGATCATCACCACCAACAAAACAACGATTTTTCTCAAAATCGGCGCGTGGATTCGCGTGGCCTTGTGGATTCAAGGTGCTACCGCTCTCGTGGATTCGGAGCGAGGTACGATTCGTGTGATCGAAACGTACTACTTGGTGGAGACCGTGGATTCGGTCAGACGTCGTGGATTCGACGTTGGACGCCGTGGATTCGGCGTTGGACGCACATCGTGGATTCGAGGCGCGTTGCGGAGCGAGCGGAGAAGATCAACTCGGAGCGTATGGAAAAAGGATGAGTCGTCTGTGAGTGCGTTATATCACCTTTGTACGTGTTATAATCTTAGTTGATTTCACCGTGTTATCGGTCCCGTGGTTTTTTACTCCTAAATTTGGAGTTTTCCACGAAAAATCTTGCGTGTTATTTTTCATTTCCGCATTGGGTTTTATTACGCAAAGATTTTTGAGTGTTTATCGTTTACACCTATTCACCCCCCTCTAGGTGTTTTTTCCCCTATTTAGATCCATATTAGATATAACCCGACATAAACGTCGGCATGGAGGGGGCTACTCGCTGCTCTGTCAACTGTGCCACCTCACTGCTCCGACCACTGTGTCACCTAAACCAGCTGCCCACACCGCCGCTGGTATGCCCCTAGCAGTCCTGCCATCTGGGTCCGGAGCTCTTTAACATCAATCTGGGTATCCGGCCCAAATCTAACCGCTCAAGCTCAACTGCTGCGACGAGCGCACACCAATCCGCACAACGCGTCGGGGAGACACCGCTCACCATGACAAACTGCACCACAGCACAAAACAAAACTCGACCTAATCCGGCGAAAGTCTAGAGCATGTCAACTGTTCCACCGTATTATGTTGTCTGCAGCCAACATAATTGTTTAGGAGAATAAACATGCCGATCGCTCATCCCATCACTTGGGAGAGGTATAAAACCCAATCAGAACTCTCGCCAAAAGTCACGACTCTCACGAAGTCATCCTAGGATCCAAACACCAGCCTAGGGTTTCTACAGTCCCAACTGACCGATCCCTAAGCTCTGATACCAACCTAAACTGTCACGCCCCGGGGTCGAAACTGCGACCCGGGCTGGCCAACAGATCCGCCACCTATGCAAAACCCCGCATAAGCGAAGCGTCTAACCTGCAAAATATAGTATTATAGCTATACAAATATCAGAGTGGGAATAAAATGCTGTAAAATAAAATTCAATCACTGTACATCACAAAATAAAGTACAATATCCATCTCCTCAAATATAAATAATCCTCATACAATATCCTCAATACAGCATCTCTCAACTCCAAAAGGAGATAAACTAAAACTATAGTACATCAGTCTCTCAAAATACAAAAGATCCCTCTCAAAGCAAACAATAAAAATCCAGCTGACAGCACTAGGAAACTCCAACCAGGGGGTACAGCTACACTCCTCGGGCAGTAAGGATCTAGCTCGTGACTCCCTCACCTCGAACACCGACTGAAAGGTCAGCAACTCCCGCAGAGTGACTCTGCAAAACAGAAGGAAGAAAAGAGGGAAACAACAATGGGGGTGAGAACCACTAGTAAACCAATAGCCTCCCCCTGTGGGTAAAGCCTCAAACTCCGACGTACCCACTAAGTCTACCAGAGGCAAGGAAAGGAAAAGTGGTAAAGCTGTAAATGAACTGCTGAAACGGGAAAACTACCACTAGAATGCCTCTAATTGCAATACCGAAATGAATGACTGAAAGTATGCATCAGAAAGCAGTATCTATCCAAAATAAACCCAATCTGGCCACTAGTAAAAACTGGTACTGCCTGCTGTGCCTGCCATATCGAGTATGCTGGCCAACGCATATCACCGACGAAAAAAAGGGAGTCTCAAGGACTCAAAGCCTGTATATCGCACACTCCGGAGTGGCACTCGAGGGGAGCGACCCACACGAGTAAAGTAGTAAGCCATAGTAACATAAAGATAGCAGGACTGGATCATGACTCTGATCAAAGTGGGAAAATTCATCCACTAATGAAAACCTGATACCCAATCTGATGCAAAGACAAATATCCGGTCAACCGCCCAAAGTCCGCGGTCGCCGCAGTACCCCACAATCAACAACCAGGTCCAACAACCGACCTCCGGTCAACCGCCGAAAGTCCGCGGTTGCCGCAATAACCCCTAACCCATAATCAAGTAATCTAATCAATATTCGGTCAACCGCCTACTATCCGCGGTTGCCGCACTATCCCACAATCCGCAATCATGCACAACCTGTCCCCGACCCCTCAAGGTCCCGGCTACACTATCCCACACCCCTGCTCGAACCCGAGCAATATGACTCAAAAGTCTAAATGAAAAGGAGACAAGAAACAAGCATGGTTTCTCCTAAGTCAAGTTCCAATATGATAGTGTAGCAATAAATAGTGGCCTAACTAGATGTCCATACCAGCATGCAAAAGTCCTCATGCAAGATGAAAGAAATGGAAACAAATAACAGTTCCACATGTGTATCAAATAATCAATCCGCATAGATATAACCATCATGTTAAAACCATCAGTCAGCTACACATGTAAATAATCCCTCATCCATAATGAATCACCAAACTGGTACCCGCACATAGATATGTCATCCTATCCCAATGATAATTCATTTTGTCAACTTTCATAAGAGTCTATGTGCTAACATGGCATGTTATTTATTATTATCAAAATATTACAATAATCATGTTCCAACATGCTATGTCCACAAAATTAATCTCACATAATAGGCTCACATTTATATCATTCAATCATGCATGGTATCAAGAAGTGATCAATCAATCAATAAGCCCAATGTGGGGGAAATTTTCTAATAAACTTAGTGGGCTAGTCAAAATTGAGGTATGCAACAACCACCCACCACGAAAAGCGCAATCCACAGCTGTAGAAGTCTCCTCGCTGTCCAACCTTCATTTCCTCGCAAAACACCCCCGATCTGCGAACCACTATACAAGAGTTATTTCCGGTATATAAATCAATCCCCAAAACAGCTCCTTGCAGTTTTGTAAAACAGCAGTGAAAAATAGAGAGTTTCACCTCTTCGCAGTCCTCTGAAAAATCAACAAAAATAACCTCTGCGATCGTCGCGTCGAGCCGGTCGAAACGAGTACTCGCACGTCTCATTCTGACACCTATAGGCCAAGAAACAAATAAAACACCGTCGCGAGTCAAAACCTCTCGCGAATAAAAACCTGTAGCAAACAGTCCACAAGAAGTGAAATTATCACCTTCGCAGCAACCTCCAAAAATCTCAGAAAAATCACGGTTGCGTTCCTTGCATCGAGTAGATCAGAAACTAGTATTTATACATCCAAATCCGATACTCGTAGGCCAAGATAAAAATAAAACACCGCGGTAAGCCGCAACGCCACACAACCAAAATCCTGAGGTAAATAGTCTAGGGAAAGCTTAATTATCACCTTCGAATCATCCTCAAAAAAATCCTAAAAAAATATGGTCGCGTTCCTCTCGAAGCGTAGATGCCGATCGAGTCCTCATACACCCCGATCCGATGCCTGAAGGCCGAGATAGAAAATAAACAAGCCCATGCTGTCCAGAAAATCCATCACATAAAATGGGGTCAAAAAATACCTCAGGAACCGTACCAAAAATCCGGAATGAGATGAAACAACCAACATGGAAAACGAAGCCTTACCTCTCTAGAACATGCTTCCGCGAAAATCGCCCAAAAATTCCATCGGAGTAGCCCAGGGGAGCTCTTAGACTGAATAGCGACGGAAAAACCCAACTGTAAGAGAATCGTCGCAGTACGCCGAATCGCAGATAACGCCGATGCGGAGGCCTCCAAAAATCCCAGGAATCAATCAAGAAGTAGGGGACAAGATGATGAACAATTCCCCTTAAGGGCCCAACCCGAGAGGGGCTCGGGAAAAGGCCCAAAAGAACAGCCCAAGTGAGGTTTATATAGCCCAAGCCAAACAATTCCCTAAATGACCTCTGTGTCCCCGTAACCGGGCGCCCGAAAACTTTCGGGCGCACACAGTGCGCCGATCCGGGCCGTTGATGTAGTACCTGTAGTGATCCGGCCCTTCGGGGTATTTTTGACTTACATGTAGTCATTCAAGCCTTTAAGTGAAATAAAATTATTCAATTCTTAAAAGTTGGCCGGTGTGTGGTGCTGGTATTTTTCTGCGATAGAGCGCGGAAAAAGAAGGCCGACGGTGCGATCGGATCTGAAATCCGATATCGGGATCTCCCGGAACGGAATTCCTAGTGATACGGTGATTAGTCATGCATCGGAATCCGTGCAAAATATCTTGCACCCGTTAGAGATAAGGTGGTTTATCTCGTAGGGGATAATTAATTAGTTAGTTAATTATCCGATGACGGAAAATAGAATTCTCTTACGTACGAATTAAAGAGGAAATTAATTAAAGATAAAGTACGAACTATATAAGGGATCCCGATTATCGGAAAGAAAAGAAAAGAAAAGAAAAATAAAAACCCTAATCGGTGAGGAGAGGAAAAGGAAAAGACGGAACCCTAACGGGAAGAAAGGGAAAGGAGAAAGAGAAGGAGCCCGATCTTCCCGGACATCGAACCGAAGGCAAGAACGCGACCGGACAACCTTCCCGTCGATCTTCGGTTAGTAAAATAATTGTTATAAATTATTTGGGATTTTTCCGTCGTCCTTTTGTTTGAATTCTTGGGTCTCTCCGTTGTATCCGTCGCCGTCACCATCATCGTCGCCATGCTAGGGCACGGAACGGACGGCGGAGGCGCGCGGTGCCGCTAGGGCATCGCGCGGAGGGGAGTCACGGACGGCACCCATGCGGACCCGCAACCGCGCGGGCACCGCATGGGCGCCGCGCGGCTACCATACGGACGGCACCCATGCGGACCCGCAACCGCGCGGGCACCGCATGGGCGCCGCGCGGCTACCGCACGGACGGCACCCATGCGGACCCGCAACCGCGCGGGCACCGCATGGGTGCCGCGCGGCTACTGTACGGACGGCACCCATGCGGACCCGCAACCGCGCGGGCACCGCATGGGCGCCGCGCGGCTACCGTACGGACGGCACCCATGCCGACCCGCTACCGCACGGGCACCGCATGGGCGCCGCGCGGCTACCGCACGGACGGCACCCATGCGGACCCGCAACCGCGCGGGCACCGCATGGGCGCCGCGCGGCTACCGCACGGACGGCACCCATGCGGACCCGCAACCGCGCGGGCACCGCATGGGCGCCGCGCGGCTACCGCGCGGGCGGCACCCACGCGGACCCGCAACTGCGCGGGCACCGCGCGGGCGCCGCGCGATTACCGCGCGGGCGGCACCCGCACGGACCCGCAACCGCGCGGGCACCGCTCGGGCAACCCCGCGCGCGGGTGCCGTGCGGGGCCGCACCCGCGCGGGCGCCGCGCGGCTGCCGCACGGGCAGCAACCGCGCGAGACACCGCACCGCGTGGGCGTCGCCGCGGAGACACGCCGCGCGGTTCCGAACCGCGCGGGGCTCCGGCAGACGGCGACGACGGCGCGGGATTTCCGGTTTTCGTCAACCCGGACGGTGTTGGGCTTTTCCGTCGAAAAGAGTAAATTGGGTCTTTTGTTTTGGATGTTAGTACACGTTATTGACTATAGTTATCCCTGCGGACTTTCTTTAGGTCCAGGTGCGCAGCGGGGGTGCACGAAGGATTCAGGTGTTCCGATTTCTCTTCAACTAGGTGGGTACGGTTGCTGTAAATGCAACAAGTGCAGTAAGTGCATCTATCATCATTAAAATGCTCTTAATTTGTCTAACAAAGTAGATGGACAGTTTAACCTTTCGCATAATTGTATTTGATCTAACAATTGAAGCGGCTACGGTCGCGGTGCTCACTACACGCCGATCTCGGCAAATCTGTTTTCGGATGCTGCACGTACACAGGCGGATTGGCCTCCGCATGGGTGTACTTTTCCGGAGAAGTGGTCTCTTTTGACCCGTGTTCCTCACAAAGGGGTGGGAGCCGTGAGGACCTCTTCACGCCCGCTGAAAATAGCACACCAGCACCGTGAAGAGGTTAAATGCATCAAAAAGGTGTTTGCGCACGAGGGGAGACTTTAGTCTCTTCGACAGGTACTCTGGGGTTGGTGCCCAGCTTAATATGTGCAGGGTTTTAGTGAAAGGTTCCGGTGTTTTCGGTTTGCTCCTTATTCCTTATTGATATTAGACATCTACTTTGTTTGTCACTGACTTTACCCACTCCGTGACAGGTGTTACGAGGTGCGTTAGCCGGGAGGGCGGTGAGACTGCGTCGCGAGGACCGTAGTCAGGACACTTGGGTTATTATCTCGTTTTCCTTATGCTTTAATTAGTTAATTTGCTTGTGGGTCGTATTAGTTGTGGACATGTATTACTTAGCGCTGTGGATGAGGTGTACTTTTATATTTGGATACTTTTAGTGATGTTTTCATACGCGGCACGTTTTCATGATAAACCAAATGATTTCGAAAAGGTTTTCTCAAAACGAAGTGCCGTGTGGGCACGGGTTTTGCAACCGCTGGTTTTATCCTTTCTAAACACTGATGCCGCTTTAATATTCCGCTTGAAAATAAAATAACAAGGTGTCGAGTGGACACCAGTCTTTTAAAACAGTAGTTAAATTACTGTACTCTGTTTGACGATGTATGTCTATTGTATGGTTGATGGTTGATGTATGATGTTGTAAATGAGACGCCGTGCATATACAAAGGAGACTCTGTCCGTGGGCAGAGAGAATTTGTGTATGTGGCGGTCTGGCACGCACCGGGGATGAGGTTTAAGTTACCTTGTTAAGAAAAAAATAATACACGCAATTTTCCGCTTTGATAGACTCAAAAACCCCCGGGGGCGTGACAGTACCTGAGAAATTCAAATTTGAATTTGAAGAATTGAAATGTGAATGTGAATGAGGAAATGCAAAAATAAACCTAAGTGGTTGTATATCGGTGTGCAAATTACACCGTTTTCATAGTACTATTTCTGCCTTTCAGATCCGAGTCTGATCTTAAAAATCTGAAAGCGCCAGTGCGGCCGTCTCGTCGAATCGATTGAAAAAGGTATAGATCAATTTTTGATCCGACGGTCGGATCGTCCAGAAATCAGTGAAGAAGCTGGTGGGGCCCACGACTTAAGTCGTGAATAGTAACCCCTGATTTAATTTCCCGGCTGACGAACGTTGGCCGATTCACTGTCTGGAGTCCGAATCTGACGATCCAGATAGTCGATTTAAATAGCGTCATCGTTCTGAGCGCAATGGAGCTGACGTAATTTGTGTTTGACGACTCTACAGCATTGAAATGCGTGCCACACAGTATAAATCCACTGTATTTAATGAATTTTGAATTTTTAGAGGGTCGAATTCAGGAAACCAAGATCGCTACATAGTAGATTTCGTTGAGACGGACGTTGTGGTTGTGTCCGTTTTTCCGTTTGACGATCCGGTTGTCTCGAAATGCATGAAATATGATAAAATTTACTGTATTTTTGGAGAAAACCCAATATTTTATGCACCAGTGTAGGGAAACTTAGTGGA
Organism: Tillandsia leiboldiana; assembly: GCA_029204045.2. NCBI lineage: Eukaryota > Viridiplantae > Streptophyta > Magnoliopsida > Poales > Bromeliaceae > Tillandsia > Tillandsia leiboldiana. The sequence goes on from JAQNDB010000825.1 coordinate 23,151, forward strand.
GAGAGATCTAATTACAAGATTGTGCTACAGTAATGGTCTTAGTGCAAGTGGTGAAGTGTTGGAGGACTTCTTAGCATATTGTAGCAAATTGGTTAAAATAACTAATAGATAACTACTCCCTGTAACCGTAGCCTTCCCCACGATCTCCACCTTCTCTTCCACGAAACGATGTCCCAGACCTGTCTTCTTCACTTGGTGTGGCTCGGAGAGAGGGAAGGAAGGCATTTTGTTGTGTGCCTAAGTGGAACCTTGGAGAAGAACCAGCAAACCAAAGCCTCCTTGCACCCAACCTTCAACAGAGGTTCCTTCAACTCCCTCTGCTCTTTCCCAGAGCTTTATGCCTGTTGCCGACGCCGAGGATCGCCGAAAATGCAAGCTTCTTAAGGAGATTCTTAAATTCGGGTTGTGGAAGAAGGGTTGCACCAAGGTGGTTGCGATTTCTTCCAAAGAATCCAGAGGCCTTCTACTACGTCCAGAAGTTGAGCAAGGTGAACCGGCAGCCTGCCGTGGCCGCGCGACGCTGGGAAGAGCAAAACCGGCTTCTTCCATCTTCTCCAACTCCGGCGAAGGTGAGGGTCTCTTCCCTTTGGTTTTCTTGGCCCAAGACCCATGGCAGTGGCTTAATGAGGTCTTTTAGACTTTCCCTGTCTAACCCCGAAGCCGGAGAGCCGGCCGTTTGCCTGCGGTGAAGTTGCACCGCTGGAAAACCGATATTGCTCCGCCGCAGCCGTACGCCGAACCCGATAACTCAAACTCCGAAAAAAAATGATGGGGATATTCTGTAGAATCCCTATATCATCTCCACCAAGTTTGGTTGGGTTTGGTTCAGCCGATAAGTCGCAGTTCGAAACCCTAGTTTTGGGTTATCTTGGTTTCGCCCGAGCTTGCTCCGCCGCCGCCGCTGCCGCACCTAGCCGCCGGCCACCGCACCAGAACACTTCCCCGCATTGAGGGCAAGCTGCTGGTACCTTTGCATGTGACCCATGCAGCCCGGATAAAAATCCACCATTAATGACCTTCTCAAGCTCCATTAATGGCCGCAAGCTTCCAACTTCGGTTTTGCGCCGCCGCTGCCGCACCTAGCCGCCGGCCACTTGACTGAGAAGCTTCCTGGGGTCATTTAGAACCCATACATGCTTTTGCATGGGGCCCATGCAGCCCGGGTGGAGTTCCACCATTGTTTGTGACGCCCCACTTCCCAGGGAGGGGGTCACCCATCCTAGAACTACTCTAGCTCTAGCACGCTTAACTCTCATGTTCCTCTTGGATTTTGCTACCATCCAAAATGCTATAGTCGGGTTAGAGATTTTAGTCCTATTATATCATTTATATATAGGACTAATCCAAATTCCGGGGGTGTCACATTCTTCCCCCCTTTAAGCCCTGACGTCCACGTCAGGCTCAAGCACACTCACAAGCACCAGGCGATGTGAGACTCGTCTCGCTAGCCTTAGCCGACCTTGTGAGGAGATGCACTCCACTCACAACGGTCATTAGCCGGGGAGCCTTGCTCTACCCGCTATATACCCTGGCTCAGCCGAGACTCATCTCACATTTCCGGCTGGTGAATGGCTCTGATACCAACTGTGACGCCCCACTTCCCAGGGGGTCACCCATCCTAGAACTACTCTAGCTCTAGCACGCTTAACTCTCATGTTCCTCTTGGATTTTGCTACCATCCAAAATGCTATAGCAGGGTTAGAGATTTTAGTCCTATTATATCATTTATATATAGGACTAATCCAAATTCCGGGGGTGTCACATTGTTGGTGGAAGCTCGGGCCGAGCTCGCTCTACCGCCGCCACCGCCGTGTCCTGTCTCCGGGCAGGGGTCCTGTGGACTTCGTGGGATCGAGAAGCACCTGTAGGTGTTGTTGCATGTGGCCCAAAGGCTGAAAATGAAAAATCACCATTGTCGGCCCAAGGTGCTTGAAGCTTCATCTTCTTCTTTGTGTGTTCGGCCAACCGAGGGTGCATGATGGCCGAGCTCGGATGAGAAATGCTCCTGCTTCCTTGTAAAGTTTTTTCCAACCAAGTTAGAACCCCTCAGATCCATGCATGCTCTAGTTGCCATCTTAGTTGGGAAGCTTGTGTGTTAAGAAGTTGTGCCCACCAAGTGTTTGATGAAGTGCCTTAAAGAGCTCGAAGTTGGTTTTAGCTATTGTTAGGCATTCAGAAATTGAGCCAATGTCTCCACATGATCCCCTGAGCTTGATGCTCACTTCAGTTGCAATTTTAACTGAGTGGATTTTTGTGTGGAACATCTATGGCCATTAGAGAGCTTGGGAGCTTGGATCTTTTGATCCAGCAGCAACTAGGCTGCAATTGGGTGAGCCCTCAGTTCCCTGTGATGTTCTGAGCATGATGCTCAACTCGGTTGGTGGTTGGCACAAGCAGTTTTTTAGTTATAGCAATATTGGACTCTAAGTGGTTTTGTTGTCTCTTATGCTGTTCCAGCAGTTTGGCTGCACACTCAGGGTGAGCCTCTGAGTTTCTTCGACCCACTGAGCATGATGCTCACCCAAAAATTGGGTTTGGTCAAGTGTAAATGTGAAAATTGGCTACATGGTCCAAATTGCAAGGTATATGTTGACCCGAAGTTGTCCTCGGGTTCCGCGCTGCTCCCAAATGGTGAGCACGGAGTTCAGTACGCCGAGGCCCACCTATAGGTGCCTCGGTTTAGTTTGGAGATGTGTGGTTGTGAAGTTATTACAAAAACTTGAGTTTTTGGAGGGTTTTTATGCAATTTTGGTAAACCCTAGGGCTGCGTTTGGTTCGGGGATAAGAAAAATTTAGTTATACCGGGGATAGGTATAAGTTATGGTATTAGCAGGAATTAGTGTAAATTTCTGTTTGGTTGGGTTTAAGAGTTATACCGGGTTTAAAGAAAATTGTGTTTGGTAAATTATATAGGAATAAGGAGAATAAGATGAATAAGAAAAAATTGTGTTTGGTTGAGTATAGAGGAATAAGAAGAATTGAGAGGGGATAAATATGTGTATTGACTATTTTGCCCTCTATGATATAATTTAAAAATAAAATAATTTATGATATTAATCAACCTAATAATAAATTTAAATTAATATTAAAAAATTTTAAAAATAATTAAAATTAAATATTAAATATTTAAAAGTACTTAAAAATGATTAATTTAAATCATTTTGTTTGGAATTTTCGATGGAGCAGCTTCCGCAGCGGGACCGCGACAAAGATCGCCGCGGGGCCGCGACGCAGATCGGCCCGAGCTCGGTGTACGCGGAGACCGTTGCCGCAGCGGGGCCGATCTGTGCGATGGAGCTTCGAGGTGGGGAGAAGAAGATGGAAAAATGGAGAAGAAGAAGGGGGAGAAGGAGATGGAATCGATGGAGAAGGAGACAGTGGTTGCTGCACCCACGTGAACTGCCCTCGATTCCCGTGCCAAAAAATCAAACCCGTGTATTCCATGTGGGGGTGGGAACAACAGTTCCCACCCCCAAACTCCTTATTCCCATATAATGGGAATAACTATTCCCAATTTTTTTATTCCCGTTTGGGTATAAAACTAACCCACTTATCCCCGTTACCAAACAAAGTGTAGGGGTTTAATTGCAATTGTAGCCTCATGGGCTGTTTTGGGCTGTGTGTGTCACGCCCCGAGTCCGCCAATTTGTATGGTTCGGGCACGCCAACAGACCCGCCAATCGAGTAAGACCCTTTTCCTACCCGAAAGGAACGGTAACATCCATAATAACACAACAAGTGTATGCGGAAGCTCAATATCAGAGTACTAAAAATCACTACAAATTTAAAACTTTCATTCAATAACAACTAGTTAATGCGGAAATGAAAGCATACAGGAGTGAACCATGCATTACTTTATTACACTTTACATTTCTGAACTTGCAATATAAAATTATTACAATTCTTTTACATAAATTCCTCACCATACAAGGTTCACTCAAGAAATATAAAAATGGGATACCTCTGCTAGACCCTCTAGGTCTCTATGCTGCTGGGCCCTTGCCCCTGTCGTATACCTCGCCGTCTGCCTCTGAACCGTCGCGATCGCTGCATCCATACCTGAACCTGTGGGGGGGGAGTCACCCAAGGGGTGTGAGAACTACGACAGAGTTCCCAGTGGGTTCAACCACCGAGAAAAAGTGTCCTACACCACTTGGTCCAATGGAAGCAATAATAATAGTGCTAGGAAATTAAAATCCTCAATATCATAATGCTACTATGCATATACGGGCCACTACACTATCTGTGTATACTCACCAATCCATCACTACTCTGTCTAGCCACACTAGGCAACTAACCACCAACTCGGCTACTAAGCCGTTGTATACTGGGTTACACTAACCCGGCCACCTTGGCCACTCTCTGTTCTTTTTATTCTTTACCTTATGGTGGTTTAATTTAAGTTAACCCTCAGAAATTCTTATCCAACGGGCCCCAGCCCGGTAGTCCTGCTACCATCAGATAAGATTTCTAAGGTTGCCGATAACACTCGCAAGTGTTACCCCGTCCTGCCAGGGGGACTTGTCATACGGGACACTGCCCGATAGGGTCACTGCCCAACTCTGACAAGAGTACTCTAGAACCTGTCATACGGGTCGCTGCCCGGGAGAGGGACCCTGTCCAACTCCGACAGTTGTACGTTCGCCCCCGGAGGTACGCCCGTTTTATCTTTTTCTTTTCTTTTCTTTCTCTTTTCTTTTTCTTTCTCTTTTATTTTTCTTTTTCTTTAGCACTTGGCCTCTTTGCTCTTAACACTTGCTTTTCTGTCTTATACGAGCTTGTAGCTCCCTTTTTGCCACTGGCAATCTCTTTCTCTTTTCTTTAAGCATTTAGCTCTTTACTTTCACTTTTAGCCTTTCGAAAGTACCTCGTCCGACGGGTCACTACCCAGGGAGTCCTGCTCCACAATGACGAGTCTCAAATTCGAAGGCACCATTTACATTCTCGATATGCTCTTTTAGCCGCTTTTAGCTTGCTATTAAACTTTACCTTTTGCATTTAATATCTCTTATCCTAGGTCTTGCCATAAGGATAAATAGAGAGTCTCTTGGACTCTTATCATTCTCTTTCATTTATTTAACTCAAATTGAAGTTAAAGTTGCTGTCCATTTGCCCAGACACCTTATGACCCACTCTAGGGTTGTATTATTTAGCTTTTTGACTTTGTGATTACACAAACTTTTCCTTAGAGTTTAACTCTAAGTTGATCACTTTGCTATCAGTTTAATTCATTAAACTTTGTGGCCACATACTCTCTTCTTTGCCTAACCTGGAGTTACATTATCTCTATTTACCTGTTGCACTTTGCATTTAGAGTTACCTTGACTCTAATCCATTTTCTGTGAGTATAAACTCCACTAGTCACCTTAGGTTCTCTTACCTAAGTTTCATATCATGTTTAACCTAGAGTTCCTTGACTCTATGTTAACCAGTCTATTCTCAACCTACTAACTTACCTTAGGTTTCCTTTACCTAAGTCTTATATCATGCTCATCCTAGAGTCCTTGACTCTATGTTGATCACTTTATCCAATGTTCTTAGGTTATCTTCTAAGACAATGCCACTCATTCAATCCTAGGATATACTCCTAAGTTTGATGCCACTCATTAACCCTGAGTCTAGGTTTTCTCCTAGTCTTACTACCAACATGTCCTTTTTCCTTATGCTTTCACATGATTCCTAGGGCTATACCCTAACATGATCACAGATAACGAATAATTGATTCCCCTTTTTTACGCATGCAATTATTTCCATCTCAATCATCAATAAAGTTTAACATCTACGCAGGCAATTATCATCTATATTTAGCAGTTCAGAAAAATCCACTTTTCTATCTATATCCTTCTACACATGCAAATTTATCTCTTATTCTAATAATTAGAAAAGTTTACTTCTCTTCTATATCCATCTACACATGCAAATTCAATCACAATTACCCAACACCTCTAACAGGCTACTATCATGCTTCAAGATCAAAAGCAGAGGAAAAAGTGGAGAGGTCACCCATTTTCGGTAGAATCCCCCACCTCGGTGTATTCTTTTTGTCCTTGAAGGAGACAATTTCAACTCTTTGGATCCGTGAGACTTCCCTACATTGTAAGGAAAGCAAAAGATAAAGCAATTGCTTTTAAATGATTCACTAAAATTCATAAGGCGGTAAAACTAACCCCTTTCTGACAACTTAAAGGGAGAAATCCCTATTTGGTCATTTTCCCCAACCAAAAGGCTAATTTTTGCTTGGTTCGTAGAAATGAGAGGAGAATAATCCTCCCATGGCATGTTGCCAAAAAGAAACTTGCTCAACTCGATTCGGGGTCAAAATGCTCTCAAAAATTTGAGAAAAGCTCAATTTGAGCAATTTCCCCCAATTCACCGATTTCGCATATTGGCAAAATCAAGAATTTGCACTCAAAAATTGGAGAGAAACTCAATTTGAGCGAATCTCCCAATTTACCGATTTTGCACGTGACAATAATCAAGGATTTGCATTCAAAAATTGGACAAAAACTCAATTTGAGCGATTCCCTCCAATTACCGATTTTGCACATTGGCAAAATTAAGAAATTGCATTTTTCTCATCGGAGAAAAGAGAGGAGAAGAATTATTCTATCTTCATTCTTTTCTTCTTTTCTTTTCTCTTCTTCCTTCTCTTTTCTTCTTTCCTTCTCTTTTTTTTTGTAAAGCCTCCTGCGGCTGGGCAGCCAAGGCAGCTGCTGCTGCATGTAGCAGCAGCAGCTGCAGCCATTGCTGCAGCTTGGCAGCTGCATATGCAGCTGCCAGGCAGCTTAGGCAGCTGCTGCTGCTTTTAGCAGCAGCAGCTGCAGCTAATGCTGCTGCTTGGCAGCTGCTTATGCAGCTGCCTAGCAGCAGCCAATGCAGCTGCGATTGCAGCTTGGGCAGCTGCTTGATGCAGCCGCCCCATGGGAGCTGTCCCCCACCCCTGCGCAGCAGCCCCAGGGCAGCTGCTGCTGCATGTAGCAGCAGCAGTTGGCATGGCTGCTGCTGGCAGCAGCTGCCATTGATGCAGCTGCTGCTACCAGCAGCAATGCCGCAGCCCATTCCTCTTTACATTTTTATTTCCCCCTTCCCTGTGCAAAATAGAGAAGAAAAGTGGAAGAGGAGTACCTTCTTCTTTTTTTTTTCTTCACAAAGAGGGAGAGGGAGAGAGAGAGAGATCCTTCTTCTTCTTCTTCTTCTTCTTCTTCTTCTTCTTCTCTTTCTCTTCTTCTTCTCCTTTTTCTTTCGTTTCCTACTTGCTCCAGCAGAAAAGAGAGAGGGAGTTAGAGAGAGAGTGAGGGTTCAAGTGGGAGAGAGAGGGAGAGCATTAAATCTCTGCAGGTGGTGGTTGGGGAAAGAAATTTACTGTTTTGCCCCTTAATTTCAAAAATATTCCAAAACTGCCCCTTTTTCCTGCAGTTTTTTTCCTGCAGTGAACAATTTCGGATACCCCACTTTCACCACGTTTTCCCGTCAACTGAGAAATCAAAATTGTAATTTTTCTTCTTCCCTTTCATCTAAAAATTTTTCTTAAGCTCTCCACGATTTCTTTTAAATTTTTGGGCCACTCTAAGCCCTCGAAAGAGAGCCCCGAAAAGGCTTCGCGATAAACTGCACTGTCAAAAACTGCAGTTTCAGAATTCACGAAGCATTTTTCTTCGCTTCGTTCTCCGATTTTTCCTTAATCGCTCACCTGGGTTTTTGACCCCTTTTAATCAGAAAACTTTTGTGAGACACCCCACGATTTCTTTTAAATTTTTGGGGCACTCAAGTCTCCGAAACAGGGCTCCCAAAACGCTTCGTGATCAGAAATTTCAGGAAATTCCAGAATTTGCTAAGTCCTCGGGTTCAAGTCACTTTTCGACCCGATGCCCTTCGCGTCAGCCCGAAACGCACCGAACTCGACTGTAAACATATTTAAAACATGTTACAAGTCTTCTCGCCGAATTTCGCCATTTTGCGAACTCGGCGAACACGAGTCCAAATTTTGCAAACTTGAGGCTTCGCTTCTCAACCACAACTCACTTTTCGACTCAACGGCTTTTTCGTCGATTCGAAATACTTCCAACCCACTTGTAATTACATTTGAAATGTGTTACAAGCATTTTTGCTGAGTTTCGCCACTTTCCAGAAATCGGCGAACTTAAGCTTTAGAATTTAGAACTTCAAATTCTCAACTTACAACTCACTTTTCGACTCAACGGCCTCTGCGTCGATTCGAAATGCTTCCAACTCACTTGTAATTACATTTGAAATATGTTACAAGTATTTTTGCTGAGTTTGGCCATTTCTGGGTCACCAAAAGCCTCGCTGTATCAAAAATTGCTGGCGGACCCCGTTCTCACAATCCGGGCATCCGATCAACGCGAAACTTTTACTGTGGCCTTAAAACATATTTACGGAGCTCCCGTAATTTTCTCGGAATTTTCCGACACTGTGAATTTTCCACTAAAAATCTGGGCCCCCCTTTCTCCAATAAAATTCTAGATCTCTTTATTTTATCCCGATTTGGGCCCAGCTCGCTTCCAAATATTCTTTACTTCCCCAACTTTCATAAAAATGGTATTTCATACCATTTTTATTTATATTTATTTATATACCATAGATCTGGTACATTACATTCTACCCCCCTTAAAATAAGTTTCGTCCTCGAAACTTGAATCACATCTCGACTCCTATTTGATCGAGAGGGAGGAATTTTGCCCTCAATGCTGGGCTCACTGTATGTCGTTACTGGCATCATATTGCATGCTCGCCGAGACTACACGAGCAACTCGCTCACGAATTCCTATCTCAATCCAGTGACAAACTCAGACCTAGTGTCTGGCCACTTTCACCAAATAGGTGAGAGGCACAGTTGAGCACTTGCTCTCTCAATTTGCCACTAATGACCCAATCTTTATTTGCGAAATTTCCACTTTAATTCCGCCGCCATTCTTTCACAACGAGGTTGCATCTGCAACAATTACATTTACCGCATATTCTTTCCAATCGCTCCCCTGCCTAATGTGGAGGGCAAAGGCCAATCCACAAGTCCTCAGCTATCACGCACGCTGCTAGTGCTCTAAATCCACAGGTTATCAGCTAACCCGACATCTCAGACTACTAATAGGTTCACAGACCACGGTCAAATAGGGGCCTATAGCCCAAAACTAGTCCACAGACCCAATCGTCAAACGGGTAGATCCACACTTAGGATTACTCCCCCTACACTCCCACTAGGAGCTACAATACCTCTATCATCACTAGCCCCACGGCCTGATCACATCACACACTCTCAGTGTACTAACAGCCTCAAGGCTCACACGTGGCATTCCACGTTCCCGGGTCATCGCTCGGACTACCGCCCCGACCAAATCTCTATCATGCCCCGCCCTCAGGTCTCGGGCCGCTGTCTCTCACAGCCGACTGCGCCTGCCCACTGGGCTACAGGCCCACAGTGTGAAGACCCGAAACTCCCACTTGTGGAGCACTGTTTCATCTACAGCTTCCGGAGGCCTATGTGGCGTGTTGGTGGGATTTGTGCCCCAATTGGACATTAGTGTTGGGCTCAGTGTGTTAAATGGATCACGTGGGTGATCGGTGGACTCCGTCGGAGCTCCAGAAGTGGTTTCGCGCGCCATGGATATTAAAATTGGACTCAGCGCGAAGTTTGGATCAAGGAACATCTTCCCGGATAACTTCGGCAATTTTTAGAGTTGGAATTTAGCAAATCAGACTTCAGGTTTGGACCCGGCGGGGAAAATCGGATCGAGTGGGCATTCGGCAAATTTTCGGATGAGAATTTGGAAAAACTGACATCGTTTTCGGATTCAGCGCGCGAAATCGCTAAGATTGGACTATTTACTTGTTTGATTTGGAGCCCAGATGAAGGGCACGCTTTTCGAGGCGCGTGCACGGATCCCGAGGTGCGGCACGCTTTTCGAGGCGGAGTCGCGCGGCTCGGAGCGCGGCGGCGCACTGCGCGAGGCGCGCAGGCGCCTCGGGAACGCGCTCCTGCGCGGGTGACGCAGGGGCCGCCACGTGGCGGGCCCCCGTTGGCGCCCGCGCGGAAGGGGAGCGGGGGCTACGGTGTGGCGCTCGCGGTGTCCCGCGCGCATGCAGCGCGCGGGTGCGGCGCCTGCGTGGCACGCGGTGACGCGTGCCACGTGGCGCTGTGGGCGCGCGCGTGGACCGGGCGCGCGCGCCCATGTGCTGTGGACCGGGGGGAGGGAGGCTCCCCATTGGCTGCCGCGGTGGACCTGGGCAGTGGACCGGGTCCCTGGACCATCTCCCTCTTCCCCTTTTTCTTCTTCTTCTTCTTTCTCCCCCGCGCCATTTTCTCCTCTTTTCTTTCTTTCTTCTCCACCCGAGCGAGAGAGGGAGTGAGGAGGGAATTTTTGGGTGGCGCGGCGGTGCGCCGTGGACCTCGCGAAGCGCGCGAGGTGTCCCAAGGAGGCGGTTGGGCGGCGCGACGCGGTCGAGGTAGGTCCCACGTGTTATTCTTGCGGTATTTTTGGCACAGTTTTGGAGCGTCCTTTTGGACATTGGATTTGACCCCTTACCCTCGTCTGTGATAGGGACCGTGTTTTATTGCTCCGTTTTGCGTGTGGACCCCGACGGTGTGCACCGTTTTGCGTGCGGACTCCGTTTTGCGCGCGGGTTTCGGCACCGTGCACCGTTTTGCGTGCGGACTCCTTTTTGCGTGCGGGTTTCGGCACCGTGTTCCTTTTTGCATGCGGACTTCGTTTTGCGTGCGGGTTTCGGCACCGTGCTCCGTTTTGCATGCGGACTCCGGCGGTGTGCACCGTTTTGCGTGCAACTTGTTGTGCGAGCTCGGATTGAGTCGTGCTTTTACTCTCTTTGGATCTACGCGTCGCAAGGATTACCGTCGTGTTTTTCGGGGAATTTGCCGAGATCCGCCCGAAGGTATACTTCTTTCCCCTTTACTGTGCGGCGTATTATAGTTGTGTTTGTTGTGGACTTTCGCGCTCACCGCGTTGTGGAATTTGTAACTCGGCCTCCGGGATTCGGATTTTGGCGTGCAGGTACTCGTTTCGAAGGGCTCGACGCGACAATCGCGTCCGTATTTTTGGTGGATTTTTCTGAGTCCGTTCTGCAGGTGAAAATTGCACATCTTCAGGGCTGGTTCCAGCAGATGGTGTATACTTGGATATTTTAGCATAAAATGTAACCTTGGACCTTATTGTTGTACCCAGGGGTGTTTGCAAGTGTTGCTGGACCCGTTGGATCTGCAGACTTTGATTTCGGGGTACTTTCAGCTGTTGGGAGTCGAGGCTCTCGCGACGTGCACCGAGGATGCAGTTTCGGCAGAATTTGGACTGTGAGCGTCTGCACACTTCACCGACTTCAGGTTTGCCTTGGTTTAAGCGCTTCAGGTGGGTAAGCTTAATATCAGTAACTGTTTAAGGCAATGAGTATGTTGTGGCAAATATAAGTGCACTTGTGGGGATGTCACCCCTCTATGACTGATGCATGCATGTTTAGGGTACATGGTTTATGTTGGTAAGTAGGTAAGCTTGATAATGATATTTGTATAAATGATTGCAAGAATAGTATTTATGAGGTATACTGAGGACTTGCATGACTTGGACATCTATGTGATGATTAGTGTAAGCTTACCTAGGATAATGTTACCCTATGAGATTATGTAACATGCCATGTTAGCACATAGCCTTTCATGTGGTTGGTTTATGCTTTGGGACAGGATTTCGTAGCTATGTGCGGATTTGCACTCTGAGGAGTTATCATGATCATTCTGTTGATGGACCCTGGATTGTGGACAGGTCTAGTTTTTGGGACTCCGGCATGTTGTTTATTCCTAAAGGACCTATTATTATGCTTTACCCCCTTTTATTTCCTTGAGGACATTTTGCATGCTTGTATGGTCATGTAGTTAGGCCATCTTTTACTGCTGCACTACTTATGGGAACTTGACTTAGGAGAAACCATGCTTTTCCTTTCTCCGCCTTTGCTAGTCAAGTGGTCAGTGTTGCTCGGGTTCGAGCAGGGGTCTGGATAGTGTAGTCGGGACTTCGTGTCTGGGACAGGTTGGCTTAGTTGTGGGGCTTTGCGGCAACCGCGGATATTGGGCGGTTGACCGGATGTTTCTCTATGCACCTGATTGGGTATCAGTTTTCTTTAGTGGATGGAGTTTCCCACTTATCGTTCAGTTGCATCCGATTGAGGTCGGGTCTTTCCTTGGTGGTTGAGTTTTCCCACTTTGATCAGATTGATGATCAAAGTCCTCCTATTAGAGATGCTTGTGGTATTGATGATAGAAATGCTTTACTCGTGTGGGTAGCTCCCCTCGAGTGCCGCTCCGGAGTAGGCTTCAGACCGTGTTGGGTTCCGGTCAGACCGTGTTGGGTTCCGGTCAGACCGTGTCGGGTGCCGGTCAGACCGTGTTGGGTTCCGGTCATTTGGACAGTGGAGATACTGAGTTCGGGAGATTGGTGACAGAGCAGGCAGTACCGGGTTTTATACCGGTTCATTCGATTGGGTTTATTTCGGTCAAATACTTTTATTGTTACACTCGTGCCTGGGGGCCGAGTGCAGACTGGTAGTTGAGTTTAGATCAGTGCTAGTATTATTGAGAGCCGTCTGGTTGACGGTGGTCCCGTGTCGTTGAGAGTACTTTGACCGCTGTGTGAGAGGTTGAGCATCATGATTCTATCCGTTCTGAGAGAGAGCGTGGATTTTGACCATAGCCTGCATGATCCACTACTCGATAGCGAGCTAGTCCGTTTGGACGCCCTACGTAATTCCGGCCCGTCCGCGGGAGGTGGTCGTAGGTGGGCGCAGGTTTGACTGGACCAGATGTGGCAGTCAGCTCGATTGGGTCGAGGGTGCACTTCATGTGCTAGTGGTTGCATACCACTGTTTGGTTCTCCCCCTTGTAGCCTTTAGTTAGGGGCAGGGTAGCTGTTGAGAGTCTCCAGCTTACTCATTTCAGTCTTATGACTTGGGTTAGTTTTTGTCTCTTGAGGACTTGGTGGGCAGACCGTCGGGTCAGGCGGTGGTACCCACTGAGAACTCCCTTTTTGGTGTAGTTCTCACACCCTTTGGGGGTTCCCCCCCCCCTTTTCTCTCCTCTCCTTTGTTTTGCAGAGTCTTGCGGGTGTTGCTGACTCTGCGGTTGTTGATCGAGGCGAGGGAGTCGCGAGCTAGATCCCTACCCGTCGTTGGAGAGTAGCGGTACCCCTTCAGAGGAGATCATCAGTAGATTAGTTGTTTCTTTTTCCTCTTTTGAGAGACTGTTGTAGTGAGGACATGTTGTATCGAGAGACTGTACACTGTTGTATTTATTGGAGTTACCTCCCGGTTGGGTTCAGAGCTGGTATTTGAGGATATTGTTCTATTATTATTTTGGGAGGCGAACATTGTTGTATTATTTCCAGTTGTACAGTGATTGATTTTAGTTACAGCAGATTTTTATTTATAGCTCTGATATCTGTTTAGTTGTAGTACTTTTCTTGCAGGTAGGACGCTTCGCTTATGCAGGTTGGCATAGGTGGCGGATCTGTTTGGCGGGCCCGGGTCGCAGTTTCGACCCCGGGGCGTGACAGATTAGAGTGGTATCAGAGCCTAGGTTGTAGGTCGTGGTGGACTTAGAAACCCTAGGCTTATGATTTGACCCTTGGTTGACTTTGTGAGAGTCGTGATTTTTTTAGCGAGAGTCCTGATTGAGTTTTATACCTCTCCCAAGGGACGGGAGGAGTGATTGGCATGTTTATTCTCCTAAGTGATTATGTTGGCTGCAGACAACATAATGCTGTGGAACGGGTGACATGCTGTAGACTTTCGCTGGATTGGGTCGAGCGTTGTTGTGTGCTGTTTTGTTGTTTCGTCGTGGCGAGCGGTGTCTCCCCGACGCTGGGTTTTGACCCGTGTGCATCCTGTCATAGCAGTTGAGCTTGAGCAGTTGGTGTTGGGCCGGATACCCGGATTGAGGTCAGAGAACCCCGGACCCAGATGACAGGATTGTCAGAGGCTTATCAGCGGCTGAGGGAGCAGCTGGTCTTGGTGACACAGTTGTCGGAGCACTGAGTAGCCCCCTCTGTGCCAATGTTTAGTGTCGAGGCACCGAGGCAGGGTGGATGGTTGACAGCTAGTGAGCTGTGGGACATGACCGACCTATTGAGCCATATTTGGCAGATGAACCACCCCGACTCGTAAGATTGAGTTTGGAGCCTTTGGAGGCAGAGTCGTGGTTGGTGGTGAGAGCCTCCCTGTGCTAGAGAGTGTATGCAGTTGTTGAACTGCGCGCTACAGATTCGAGGGACGAGGCGCATAGGATATATGAGACTGAGAGTGGATTGCGCCAGGACACCTTTCTGTTATTCAGTCCCTCCATTGTAGATTTAGACGCCTCGTTGGAGCAGGCATTATGTATGGAGCGTGGCATTGCAGTTCCTTTGGATAGGGATCTGCCGCCAGAGGTGAGTTCTGGATTTTGGCGCTTGGCGCCGGGTGATGGAGGACAGATCGGCCGGCAGGGGCATGTCTAATTTCTTTTTCCTGGATAACGAGTTCCCGAGATGTCAGAGGTCGGGTGGACCCCGATGGCAGCATCAGTATTCATCAGAGTGGCACAGCGGTAGCGTGGATTCGTTATCTGCGGAGGACCTTATTCGTCGCCTCAATGTGATCAGAGACAGGGGTCGTGCTTCCTAGTGATAGTCCTGATTTTCAGGCAGATTGAGCGACAACCACTTGCTTTGAGCGGATGAATCTGTGCCGCCCAGTTGGAGGGCGCCACGGTAGTGGATTGAGTGTCGCAGGTGGAATTTCACCACAGTAGTCGGAGTTAGAGCATGTTGCATTCCTGCATGGACTAGAGGCAGATTTGTTACCACGTGCACTCGAGGTACAGGTTCCTGTTAAGTGCTGTGCATGTGGAGAAGGTTTTTGGATCATGTCCAGTGCGGCCGAGACCGCGAGTTACCGGCAGAATTATTGGGAATTGTAGCAATTCGGTGTTTCGACCTTGTACTTGAGATTGTTTGGCACAATGCCACCGAATGTTTGACTGCGGCGAGAGAGGACTTTGATCTTCGGCAAGGCAGACAAAAGGAGGCTTGCTTGTTGAGATTGTTAGAGCACTCAGGTTTTGGCGACAGGGTGAGAGGTGCTTACGGCGGCACCGGGACTCGGGGATATCTCTGTTGCCCACGAGATCCCGGGTGTGATTTCACCTTAGTTGTTGGTAATGACGCCGGTTAGGGAGATAGAGATTGCGTTTGACGTGGTTCGGGGAACCGCGCCACCCTGGATAGCACCTCATTGGATATCGCCGGTAGAGCTGAGAGAGCTGATGGCACAGTTGCAGGATCTGATGGATCGAGGGGTCTGTTTGACCTAGTGCCACGCCGTTGGTGTACAGTGGTGATGCCACGGCGTTGATACACGAATGTGAGGGTCCTTTTATGGTATCTAGGACCTTATGATAGAGTTATACTCCGGCAGTTGGTGTATGATGCGAGTACCCACTTGGAGTTAGACAGCCGAGGACTTCGCCTAGATGGCGTTTTGGACACGGTGGGGGCATTATGAGTTGATAGCGAGGCCCAATGGAATGACGACTGCCCTGTGGACTTCAAGATCTGGGGAATTGTATGTCCCAGTTGTACTTGGGCGGACTGGGAGTGGTGTTTTCCGAGGATATTTTGATTTACTCCCAGAGTGACTTGGAGCACGAGGAGCGCTTTGTGGATGTGCTACCATGCCCGTGTGGATGAAGCGGTATGCCAAGTTATTGAGGTACAAGTTGTAGCTGCGGAAGCATACCTTCTTGGGTCGCTTTGTTCGAGCCGTAGGGGCGGCGGTGGAACCCGACCAAATGGATGTTATTCTAGTTGACTGAGACCAACTTTTATTCTTGAGGTGAGGAGCTTCTAGACTTGGCAGTGCCGGAAGAGCATGGCCAATGGATAATGTGACTGATACTAGCGTCAACGCTAGTGTTTCCAGTGTTGGGAGATGGAATTGTGTGTTTTAGTGATGCCTCCCATTGTGGCGGTAGAGTTACCGTGGGTTGATCTTCGGTCCACACTTCATTAGTCCAACCCTATGAGTCTTGTGGCAGGATGTACCGCTGTTTGCAGGCAGCTTGGATTCCACAGTTGAGCCTTTCAGTACGCCTTTTATTTCCAGCTTTGATTGATGTACCTGGGCGTAGGCCATGCCTGCTTGGCTATCAGTTCTGATTACTCAGCATCTTGAGTGGGATTTTCGCGGATTGTCGTTGTTGGTTCGGATTTTTGACCGCGAGTTTGGGCATCCGCTTTATGATCGCCTTTTGAGTCAGTTTTCAGTCCCGTTCACTGACGGTTTGGTCCCCGTCAGGGTGTCCTTATTAGTTGAGAGATCGGCTTCGACCCGTGGGTCTGTTGGGGTTATGTTGGCATGTTGAGTGACCAATTGTGGCATGAGATTGTGTCTCTTGAGGATACCTTTTGAGGATAGCCCGTGGTTGAGTAGGCCACTCGGGTGATTTTGGATCGGGAAGTAACCGAGTGAAGACCCCAGCTATTGGATTCTTTTCTTCTTTGGATGAATGTGTGGGTATGCTTCGGGTCGCCTTGTTGAGATTGACACCAGGTGGTGGTTTGGTGCGTGTTGCACGGATGGTTATTCTGTTTCCCCCAGCTCTTGATGGAGCCTCTGTGTTGTTTCACGTCTCAGCTCAGGAGTGTTTTGCTTTTGGATCCCTCGCCCGTGTTTGACTTGCCCCTTTAGAGATCTGTGATTGTTGGAGTACGAGGGACGCCCGTTGCGATTTCTGGCTCGAGTGATGAGAGAATTGCACATCGGGCCATGCCGTACTTGTTGTTGTTGTTGGTGGGGAGTAATCACGGGGAGAGCGGCGTTTCGGGAGCTGGAGGCGTTATTGATGGATACCTACCTGTGGTATTTGTGACTCTTGCTGGATTTGAGCTAGTTTCGAGGACGAAACTTTCTTTAGTGGGGGAGGAAGTGAAGGCCCGAAACTCCCACTTGTGGAGCACTGTTTCATCTACAGCTTCCGGAGGCCTATGTGGCGTGTTGGTGGGATTTGTGCCCCAATTGGACATTAGTGTTGGGCTCAGTGTGTTAAATGGATCACGTGGGTGATCGGTGGACTCCGTCGGAGCTCCAGAAGTGGTTTCGCGCGCCATGGATATTAAAATTGGACTCAGCGCGAAGTTTGGATCAAGGAACATCTTCCCGGATAACTTCGACAATTTTTAGAGTTGGAATTTAGCAAATCAGACTTCAGGTTTGGACCCGGCGGGGAAAATCGGATCGAGTGGGCATTCGGCAAATTTTCGGATGAGAATTTGGAAAAACTGACATCGTTTTCGGATTCAGCGCGCGAAATCGCTAAGATTGGACAATTTACTTGTTTGATTTGGAGCCCGGATGAAGGGCACGCTTTTCGAGGCGCGTGCACGGATCCCGAGGTGCGGCACGCTTTTCGAGGCGGAGTCGCGCGGCTCGGAGCGCGGCGGCGCACTGCGCGAGGCGCGCGGGCGCCTCAGGAACGCGCTCCTGCGCGGGTGACGCAGGGGCCGCCACGTGGCGGGCCCCCGTTGGCGCCCGCGCGGAAGGGGAGCGGGGGCTACGGTGTGGCGCTCGCGGTGTCCCGCGCGCATGCAGCGCGCGGGTGCGGCGCCTGCGTGGCACGCGGTGACGCGTGCCACGTGGCGCTGTGGGCGCGCACGTGGACCGGGCGCGCGCGCCCATGTGCTGTGGACCGGGGGGAGGGAGGCTCCCCATTGGCTGCCGCGGTGGACCTGGGCAGTGGACCGGGTCCGTGGACCATCTCCCTCTTCCCCTTTTTCTTCTTCTTCTTCTTTCTCCCCCGCGCCATTTTCTCCTCTTTTCTTTCTTTCTTCTCCACCCGAGCGAGAGAGGGAGTGAGGAGGGAATTTTTGGGTGGCGCGGCGGTGCGCCGTGGACCTCGCGAAGCGCGCGAGGTGTCCCAAGGAGGCGGTTGGGCGGCGCGACGCGGTCGAGGTAGGTCCCACGTGTTATTCTTGCGGTATTTTTGGCACAGTTTTGGAGCGTCCTTTTGGACATTGGATTTGACCCCTTACCCTCGTCTGTGATAGGGACCGTGTTTTATTGCTCCGTTTTGCGTGTGGACCCCGACGGTGTGCACCGTTTTGCGTGCGGACTCCGTTTTGCGCGCGGGTTTCGGCACCGTGCACCGTTTTGCGTGCGGACTCCTTTTTGCGCGCGGGTTTCGGCACCGTGTTCCGTTTTGCGTGCGAACTTCGTTTTGCACGCGGGTTTCGGCACCGTGCTCCGTTTTGCGTGCGGACTCCGGCGGTGTGCACCGTTTTGCGTGCAACTTGTTGTGCGAGCTCGGATTGAGTCGTGCTTTTAATCTCTTTGGATCTACGCGTCGCAAGGATTACCGTCGTGTTTTTCGGGGAATTTGCCGAGATCCGCCCGAAGGTATACTTCTTTCCCCTTTACTGTGCGGCGTATTACAGTTGTGTTTGTTGTGGACTTTCGCGCTCACCGCGTTGTGGAATTTGTAACTCGGCCTCCGGGATTCGGATTTTGGCGTGCAGGTACTCGTTTCAAAGGGCTCGACGCGACGATCGCGTCCGTATTTTTGGTGGATTTTTCTGAGTCCGTTCTGCAGGTGAAAATTGCACATCTTCAGGGCTGGTTCCAGCAGATGGTGTATACTTGGATATTTTAGCATAAAATGTAACCTTGGACCTTATTGTTGTACCCAGGGGTGTTTGCAAGTGTTGCTGGACCCGTTGGATCTGCAGACTTTGATTTCGGGGTACTTTCAGCTGTTGGGAGTCGAGGCTCTCGCGACGTGCACCGAGGATGCAGTTTCGGCAGAATTTGGACTGTGAGCGTCTGCACACTTCACCGACTTCAGGTTTGCCTTGGTTTAAGCGCTTCAGGTGGGTAAGCTTAATATCAGTAACTGTTTAAGGCAATGAGTATGTTGTGGCAAATATAAGTGCACTTGTGGGGATGTCACCCCTCTATGACTGATGCATGCATGTTTAGGGTACATGGTTTATGTTGGTAAGTAGGTAAGCTTGATAATGATATTTGTATAAATGATTGCAAGAATAGTATTTATGAGGTATACTGAGGACTTGCATGACTTGGACATCTATGTGATGATTATTGTAAGCTTACCTAGGATAATGTTACCCTATGAGATTATGTAACATGCCATGTTAGCACATAGCCTTTCATGTGGTTGGTTTATGCTTTGGGACAGGATTTCGTAGCTATGTGCGGATTTGCACTCTGAGGAGTTATCATGATCATTCTGTTGATGGACCCTGGATTGTGGACAGGTCTAGTTTTTGGGACTCCGGCATGTTGTTTATTCCTAAAGGACCTATTATTATGCTTTACCCCCTTTTATTTCCTTGAGGACATTTTGCATGCTTGTATGGTCATGTAGTTAGGCCATCTTTTACTGCTGCACTACTTATGGGAACTTGACTTAGGAGAAACCATGCTTTTCCTTTCTCCGCCTTTGCTAGTCAAGTGGTCAGTGTTGCTCGGGTTCGAGCAGGGGTCTGGATAGTGTAGTCAGGGACTTCGTGTCTGGGACAGGTTGGCTTAGTTGTGGGGCTTTGCGGCAACCGCGGATATTGGGCGGTTGACCGGATGTTTCTCTATGCACCTGATTGGGTATCAGTTTTCTTTAGTGGATGGAGTTTCCCACTTATCGTTCAGTTGCATCCGATTGAGGTCGGGTCTTTCCTTGGTGGTTGAGTTTTCCCACTTTGATCAGATTGATGATCAAAGTCCTCCTATTAGAGATGCTTGTGGTATTGATGATAGAAATGCTTTACTCGTGTGGGTAGCTCCCCTCGAGTGCCGCTCCGGAGTAGGCTTCAGACCGTGTTGGGTTCCGGTCAGACCGTGTTGGGTTCCGGTCAGACCGTGTCGGGTGCCGGTCAGACCGTGTTGGGTTCCGGTCATTTGGACAGTGGAGATACTGAGTTCGGGAGATTGGTGACAGAGCAGGCAGTACCGGGTTTTATACCGGTTCATTCGATTGGGTTTATTTCGGTCAAATACTTTTATTGTTACACTCGTGCCTGGGGGCCGAGTGCAGACTGGTAGTTGAGTTTAGATCAGTGCTAGTATTATTGAGAGCCGTCTGGTTGACGGTGGTCCCGTGTCGTTGAGAGTACTTTGACCGCTGTGTGAGAGGTTGAGCATCATGATTCTATCCGTTCTGAGAGAGAGCGTGGATTTTGACCATAGCCTGCATGATCCCCTACTCGATAGCGAGCTAGTCCGTTTGGACGCCCTACGTAATTCCGGCCCGTCCGCGGGAGGTGGTCGTAGGTGGGCGCAGGTTTGACTGGACCAGATGTGGCAGTCAGCTCGATTGGGTCGAGGGTGCACTTCATGTGCTAGTGGTTGCATACCACTGTTTGGTTCTCCCCCTTGTAGCCTTTAGTTAGGGGCAGGGTAGCTGTTGAGAGTCTCCAGCTTACTCATTTCAGTCTTATGACTTGGGTTAGTTTTTGTCTCTTGAGGACTTGGTGGGCAGACCGTCGGGTCAGGCGGTGGTACCCACTGAGAACTCCCTTTTTGGTGTAGTTCTCACACCCTTTGGGGGTTCCCCCCCCCCTTTTCTCTCATCTCCTTTGTTTTGCAGAGTCTTGCGGGTGTTGCTGACTCTGCGGTTGTTGATCGAGGCGAGGGAGTCGCGAGCTAGATCCCTACCCGTCGTTGGAGAGTAGCGGTACCCCTTCAGAGGAGATCATCAGTAGATTAGTTGTTTCTTTTTCCTCTTTTGAGAGACTGTTGTAGTGAGGACATGTTGTATCGAGAGACTGTACACTGTTGTATTTATTGGAGTTACCTCCCGGTTGGGTTCAGAGCTGGTATTTGAGGATATTGTTCTATTATTATTTTGGGAGGCGAACATTGTTGTATTATTTCCAGTTGTACAGTGATTGATTTTAGTTACAGCAGATTTTTATTTATAGCTCTGATATCTGTTTAGTTGTAGTACTTTTCTTGCAGGTAGGACGCTTCGCTTATGCAGGTTGGCATAGGTGGCGGATCTGTTTGGCGGGCCCGGGTCGCAGTTTCGACCCCGGGGCGTGACACACAGTCCACAAACATGGTCCAGGCACGGATCGTCCCCAAGCGAACCCGCTAATCGTCGCCACGCGACCACTACGCTCACTAAGCAAAACCAACTAACTAGTCGTCAATTCACGACCCGAACCCTCTATCAACTCTGGCCACACTGGGCACAGGCTAATGTGTCACCTAATCAGCCCTCTCTGGCTAAACAATACTCGTGCTCCATGAGCACCCAAACAGTTGGGCGTCCTACGCCCCCATGCTGACTCATAAAGTCCAGCGTTAAGCAACTTGCTTAAACACGCGTATGACTCCTATACACCTCTCCCAACTGGGTTGAGGCACCACTATAACCCGTTCACCACTCTGGTGATTAACACGCAAACCCTGCGGTGGCAATCCTTGCCATTATACCGATCCATCAGACCGTCACCATAAAACTCTCGCTCTTTCGAGAGATCCTCGTATCTTGAAGCCTACTCTGTGCCTCACTAACTTTACTATGCGGCAACTCAGCCACAATCGTCACGCCACACGGTTACTACCGTCATCAGGGCGAACTCACGCCGCCAGGCCCGTAAATCTTCCTTGCCCTAACCCTTAGGGCACAGCAACTTGGCTCTCGCGACATAGCGATCACCATTTACCTCGCGAGTCGGTCACTCACTGGACCTACTAACCATACTTTGCCAGCAACCTAGCTGACACAAGCGTAAAACACCCTATGCTGAAGGTGTTGGCTGCGCCGACAAAAGTTCGGCGGCCGCTGCCATTCCCTTTACTGTCGCCCCTACAGGCGGCGGCGCCGTATGCTCATGCGTTATTTATGCAGCCTCAGCTTGCTGCGCTATCAGCCACTGGAGCCTATCTATCTGCTCCGACTGTCACATCGACGCCACACTTAGGCGTTAGAATCTGCCTCCTTGCCGGCGGAAAATTTCCGCCTATCGGCAAGAAGATTCAGCATGCTGCTGGACCACACCAATAAGTGCGGCCACCAGCTATCGCAGCTCGTGTACCTTGTTCGACCCAGAGCGCTCTCGTGGCTCGAGTCGAGACAAGCGCGTATCCCTGCGTGGTGTCATCGCTAATATGCACACCACAACGAAATGATTTGCCCAAATTTTAGCCATTCGAGCAACGCGCAATCTATATACCGACAGAAAAGCTCGTCGACCCAATCATGCGAAAGTATAAGAGGGTACTCCCTTTCATCTCCAACATTACGTTGTCGGCCGCCAACGTAATATCCGAAGAATGAAAGCTCGTCGCCCTCGATCAGTCCCAACATCCTTTTTGGGAACAACAATAACCAATCGAATGCTTTCGCCCAACAATCCACACACTCTCTCGTGCTAATCCCTAGGGTCTCCCTAAGGTTTGCTAACCACCTAGGACTATTCCTAGTCTCTGATACCACTCTAATCTGTCACGCCCCGAGTCCGCCAATTTGTACGGTTCGGGCACGCCAACAGACCCGCCAATCGGGTAAGACCCTTTTCCTACCCGAAAGGAACGGTAACATCCATAATAACACAACAAGTGTATGCGGAAGCTCAATATCAGAGTACTAAAAATCACTACAAATTTAAAACTTTCATTCAATAACAACTAGTTAATGCGGAAATGAAAGCATACAGGAGTGAACCATGCATTACTTTATTACACTTTACATTTCTGAACTTGCAATATAAAATTATTACAATTCTTTTACATAAATTCCTCACCATACAAGGTTCACTCAAGAAATATAAAAATGGGATACCTCTGCTAGACCCTCTAGGTCTCTATGCTGCTGGGCCCTTGCCCCTGTCGTATACCTCGCCGTCTGCCTCTGAACCGTCGCGATCGCTGCATCCATACCTGAACCTGTGGGGGGGGAGTCACCCAAGGGGTGTGAGAACTACGACAGAGTTCCCAGTGGGTTCAACCACCGAGAAAAGTGTCCTACACCACTTGGTCCAATGGAAGCAATAATAATAGTGCTAGGAAATTAAAATCCTCAATATCATAATGCTACTATGCATATACGGGCCACTACACTATCTGTGTATACTCACCAATCCATCACTACTCTGTCTAGCCACACTAGGCAACTAACCACCAACTCGGCTACTAAGCCGCTGTATACTGGGTTACACTAACCCGGCCACCTTGGCCACTCTCTGTTCTTTTTATTCTTTACCTTATGGTGGTTTAATTTAAGTTAACCCTCAGAAATTCTTATCCAACGGGCCCCAGCCCGGTAGTCCTGCTACCATCAGATAAGATTTCTAAGGTTGCCGATAACACTCGCAAGTGTTACCCCGTCCTGCCGGGGGGACTTGTCATACGGGACACTGCCCGATAGGGTCACTGCCCAACTCTGACAAGAGTACTCTAGAACCTGTCATACGGGTCGCTGCCCGGGAGAGGGACCCTGTCCAACTCCGACAGTTGTACGTTCGCCCCCGGAGGTACGCCCGTTTTATCTTTTTCTTTTCTTTTCTTTCTCTTTTCTTTTTCTTTCTCTTTTATTTTTCTTTTTCTTTAGCACTTGGCCTCTTTGCTCTTAACACTTGCTTTTCTGTCTTATACGAGCTTGTAGCTCCCTTTTTGCCACTGGCAATCTCTTTCTCTTTTTTTTAAGCATTTAGCTCTTTACTTTCACTTTTAGCCTTTCGAAAGTACCTCGTCCGACGGGTCACTACCCAGGGAGTCCTGCTCCACAATGACGAGTCTCAAATTCGAAGGCACCATTTACATTCTCGATATGCTCTTTTAGCCGCTTTTAGCTTGCTATTAAACTTTACCTTTTGCATTTAATATCTCTTATCCTAGGTCTTGCCATAAGGATAAATAGAGAGTCTCTTGGACTCTTATCATTCTCTTTCATTTATTTAACTCAAATTGAAGTTAAAGTTGCTGTCCATTTGCCCAGACACCTTATGACCCACTCTAGGGTTGTATTATTTAGCTTTTTGACTTTGTGATTGCACAAACTTTTCCTTAGAGTTTAACTCTAAGTTGATCACTTTGCTATCAGTTTAATTCATTAAACTTTGTGGCCACATACTCTCTTCTTTGCCTAACCTGGAGTTACATTATCTCTATTTACCTGTTGCACTTTGCATTTAGAGTTACCTTGACTCTAATCCATTTTCTGTGAGTATAAACTCCACTAGTCACCTTAGGTTCTCTTACCTAAGTTTCATATCATGTTTAACCTAGAGTTCCTTGACTCTATGTTAACCAGTCTATTCTCAACCTACTAACTTATCTTAGGTTTCCTTTACCTAAGTCTTATATCATGCTCATCCTAGAGTCCTTGACTCTATGTTGATCACTTTATCCAATGTTCTTAGGTTATCTTCTAAGACAATGCCACTCATTCAATCCTAGGATATACTCCTAAGTTTGATGCCACTCATTAACCCTGAGTCTAGGTTTTCTCCTAGTCTTACTACCAACATGTCCTTTTTCCTTATGCTTTCACATGATTCCTAGGGCTATACCCTAACATGATCACAGATAACGAATAATTGATTCCCCTTTTTTACGCATGCAATTATTTCTATCTCAATCATCAATAAAGTTTAACATCTACGCAGGCAATTATCATCTATATTTAGCAGTTCAGAAAAATCCACTTTTCTATCTATATCCTTCTACACATGCAAATTTATCTCTTATTCTAATAATTAGAAAAGTTTACTTCTCTTCTATATCCATCTACACATGCAAATTCAATCACAATTACCCAACACCTCTAACAGGCTACTATCATGCTTCAAGATCAAAAGCAGAGGAAAAAGTGGAGAGGTCACCCATTTTCGGTAGAATCCCCCACCTCGGTGTATTCTTTTTGTCCTTGAAGGAGACAATTTCAACTCCTTGGATCCGTGAGACTTCCCTACATTGTAAGGAAAGCAAAAGATAAAGCAATTGCTTTTAAATGATTCACTAAAATTCATAAGGCGGTAAAACTAACCCCTTTCTGACAACTTAAAGGGAGAAATCCCTATTTGGTCATTTTCCCCAACCAAAAGGCTAATTTTTGCTTGGTTCGTAGAAATGAGAGGAGAATAATCCTCCCATGGCATGTTGCCAAAAAGAAACTTGCTCAACTCGATTCGGGGTCAAAATGCTCTCAAAAATTTGAGAAAAGCTCAATTTGAGCAATTTCCCCCAATTCACCGATTTCGCATATTGGCAAAATCAAGAATTTGCACTCAAAAATTGGAGAGAAACTCAATTTGAGCGAATCTCCCAATTTACCGATTTTGCACGTGACAATAATCAAGGATTTGCATTCAAAAATTGGAGAAAAACTCAATTTGAGCGATTCCCTCCAATTACCGATTTTGCACATTGGCAAAATTAAGAAATTGCATTTTTCTCATCGGAGAAAAGAGAGGAGAAGAATTATTCTATCTTCATTCTTTTCTTCTTTTCTTTTCTCTTCTTCCTTCTCTTTTCTTCTTTCCTTCTCTTTTTTTTTGTAAAGCCTCCTGCGGCTGGGCAGCCAAGGCAGCTGCTGCTGCATATAGCAGCAGCAGCTGCAGCCATTGCTGCAGCTTGGCAGCTGCATATGCAGCTGCCAGGCAGCTTAGGCAGCTGCTGCTGCTTTTAGCAGCAGCAGCTGCAGCTAATGCTGCTGCTTGGCAGCTGCTTATGCAGCTGCCTAGCAGCAGCCAATGCAGCTGCGATTGCAGCTTGGGCAGCTGCTTGATGCAGCCGCCCCATGGGAGCTGTCCCCCACCCCTGCGCAGCAGCCCCAGGGCAGCTGCTGCTGCATGTAGCAGCAGCAGTTGGCATGGCTGCTGCTGGCAGCAGCTGCCATTGATGCAGCTGCTGCTACCAGCAGCAATGCCGCAGCCCATTCCTCTTTACATTTTTATTTCCCCCTTCCCTGTGCAAAATAGAGAAGAAAAGTGGAAGAGGAGTACCTTCTTCTTTTTTTTTTCTTCACAAAGAGGGAGAGGGAGAGAGAGAGAGATCCTTCTTCTTCTTCTTCTTCTTCTTCTTCTTCTTCTTCTCTTTCTCTTCTTCTTCTCCTTTTTCTTTCGTTTCCTACTTGCTCCAGCAGAAAAGAGAGAGGGAGTTAGAGAGAGAGTGAGGGTTCAAGTGGGAGAGAGAGGGAGAGCATTAAATCTCTGCAGGTGGTGGTTGGGGAAAGAAATTTACTGTTTTGCCCCTTAATTTCAAAAATATTCCAAAACTGCCCCTTTTTCCTGCAGTTTTTTTCCTGCAGTGAACAATTTCGGATACCCCACTTTCACCACGTTTTCCCGTCAACTGAGAAATCAAAATTGTAATTTTTCTTCTTTCCTTTAATCTACAAATTTTTCTTAAGCTCTCCACGATTTCTTTTAAATTTTTGGGCCACTCTAAGCCCTCGAAAGAGAGCCCCGAAAAGGCTTCGCGATAAACTGCACTGTCAAAAACTGCAGTTTCAGAATTCACGAAGCATTTTTCTTCGCTTCGTTCTCCGATTTTTCCTTAATCGCTCACCTGGGTTTTTGACCCCTTTTAATCAGAAAACTTTTGTGAGACACCCCACGATTTATTTTAAATTTTTGGGGCACTCAAGTCTCCGAAACAGGGCTCCCAAAACGCTTCGTGATCAGAAATTTCAGGAAATTCCAGAATTTGCTAAGTCCTCGGGTTCAAGTCACTTTTCGACCCGATGCCCTTCGCGTCAGCCCGAAACGCACCGAACTCGACTGTAAACATATTTAAAACATGTTACAAGTCTTCTCGCCGAATTTCGCCATTTTGCGAACTCGGCGAACACGAGTCCAAATTTTGCAAACTTGAGGCTTCGCTTCTCAACCACAACTCACTTTTCGACTCAACGGCTTTTTCGTCGATTCGAAATACTTCCAACCCACTTGTAATTACATTTGAAATGTGTTACAAGCATTTTTGCTGAGTTTCGCCACTTTCCAGAAATCGGCGAACTTAAGCTTTAGAATTTAGAACTTCAAATTCTCAACTTACAACTCACTTTTCGACTCAACGGCCTCTGCGTCGATTCGAAATGCTTCCAACTCACTTGTAATTACATTTGAAATATGTTACAAGTATTTTTGCTGAGTTTGGCCATTTCTGGGTCACCAAAAGCCTCGCTGTATCAAAAATTGCTGGCGGACCCCGTTCTCACAATCCGGGCATCCGATCAACGCGAAACTTTTACTGTGGCCTTAAAACATATTTACGGAGCTCCCGTAATTTTCTCGGAATTTTCCGACACTGTGAATTTTCCACTAAAAATCTGGGCCCCCCTTTCTCCAATAAAATTCTAGATCTCTTTATTTTATCCCGATTTGGGCCCAGCTCGCTTCCAAATATTCTTTACTTCCCCAACTTTCATAAAAATGGTATTTCATACCATTTTTATTTATATTTATTTATATACCATAGATCTGGTACATTACATTCTACCCCCCTTAAAATAAGTTTCGTCCTCGAAACTTGAATCACATCTCGACTCCTATTTGATCGAGAGGGAGGAATTTTGCCCTCAATGCTGGGCTCACTGTATGTCGTTACTGGCATCATATTGCATGCTCGCCGAGACTACACGAGCAACTCGCTCACGAATTCCTATCTCAATCCAGTGACAAACTCAGACCTAGTGTCTGGCCACTTTCACCAAATAGGTGAGAGGCACAGTTGAGCACTTGCTCTCTCAATTTGCCACTAATGACCCAATCTTTATTTGCGAAATTTCCACTTTAATTCCGCCGCCATTCTTTCACAACGAGGTTGCATCTGCAACAATTACATTTACCGCATATTCTTTCCAATCGCTCCCCTGCCTAATGTGAAGGGCAAAGGCCAATCCACAAGTCCTCAGCTAACACGCACGCTGCTAGTGCTCTAAATCCACAGGTTATCAGCTAACCCGACATCTCAGACTACTAATAGGTTCACAGACCACGGTCAAATAGGGGCCTATAGCCCAAAACTAGTCCACAGACCCAATCGTCAAACGGGTAGATCCACACTTAGGATTACTCCCCCTACACTCCCACTAGGAGCTACAATACCTCTATCATCACTAGCCCCACGGCCTGATCACATCACACACTCTCAGTGTACTAACAGCCTCAAGGCTCACACGTGGCATTCCACGTTCCCGGGTCATCGCTCGGACTACCGCCCCGACCAAATCTCTATCATGCCCCGCCCTCAGGTCTCGGGCCGCTGTCTCTCACAGCCGACTGCGCCTGCCCACTGGGCTACAGGCCCACAGTGTGAAGACCTGAAACTCCCACTTGTGGAGCACTGTTTCATCTACAGCTTCCGGAGGCCTATGTGGCGTGTTGGTGGGATTTGTGCCCCAATTGGACATTAGTGTTGGGCTCAGTGTGTTAAATGGATCACGTGGGTGATCGGTGGACTCCGTCGGAGCTCCAGAAGTGGTTTCGCGCGCCATGGATATTAAAATTGGACTCAGCGCGAAGTTTGGATCAAGGAACATCTTCCCGGATATCTTCGGCAATTTTTAGAGTTGGAATTTAGCAAATCAGACTTCAGGTTTGGACCCGGCGGGGAAAATCGGATCGAGTGGGCATTCGGCAAATTTTCGGATGAGAATTTGGAAAAACTGACATCGTTTTCGCATTCAGCGCGCGAAATCGCTAAGATTGGACTATTTACTTGTTTGATTTGGAGCCCGGATGAAGGGCACGCTTTTCGAGGCGCGTGCACGGATCCCGAGGTGCGGCACGCTTTTCGAGGCGGAGTCGCGCGGCTCGGAGCGCGGCGGCGCACTGCGCGAGGCGCGCAGGCGCCTCGGGAACGCGCTCCTGCGCGGGTGACGCAGGGGCCGCCACGTGGCGGGCCCCCGTTGGCGCCCGCGCGGAAGGGGAGCGGGGGCTACGGTGTGGCGCTCGCGGTGTCCCGCGCGCATGCAGCGCGCGGGTGCGGCGCCTGCGTGGCACGCGGTGACGCGTGCCACGTGGCGCTGTGGGCGCGCGCGTGGACCGGGCGCGCGCGCCCATGTGCTGTGGACCGGGGGGAGGGAGGCTCCCCATTGGCTGCCGCGGTGGACCTGGGCAGTGGACCGGGTCCGTGGACCATCTCCCTCTTCCCCTTTTTCTTCTTCTTCTTCTTTCTCCCCCGCGCCATTTTCTCCTCTTTTCTTTCTTTCTTCTCCACCCGAGCGAGAGAGGGAGTGAGGAGGGAATTTTTGGGTGGCGCGGCGGTGCGCCGTGGACCTCGCGAAGCGCGCGAGGTGTCCCAAGGAGGCGGTTGGGCGGCGCGACGCGGTCGAGGTAGGTCCCACGTGTTATTCTTGCGTTATTTTTGGCACAGTTTTGGAGCGTCCTTTTGGACATTGGATTTGACCCCTTACCCTCGTCTGTGATAGGGACCGTGTTTTATTGCTCCGTTTTGCGTGTGGACCCCGACGGTGTGCACCGTTTTGCGTGCGGACTCCGTTTTGCGCGCGGGTTTCGGCACCGTGCACCGTTTTGCGTGCAGACTCCTTTTTGCGCGCGGGTTTCGGCACCGTGTTTCGTTTTGCGTGCGGACTTCGTTTTGCGTGCGGGTTTCGGCACCGTGCTCCGTTTTGCGTGCCGACTCCGGCGGTGTGCACCGTTTTGCGTGCAACTTGTTGTGCGAGCTCGGATTGAGTCGTGCTTTTACTCTCTTTGGATCTACGCGTCGCAAGGATTACCGTCGTGTTTTTCGGGGAATTTGCCGAGATCCGCCCGAAGGTATACTTCTTTCCCCTTTACTGTGCGGCGTATTACAGTTGTGTTTGTTGTGGACTTTCGCGCTCACCGCGTTGTGGAATTTGTAACTCGGCCTCCGGGATTCGGATTTTGGCGTGCAGGTACTCGTTTCGAAGGGCTCGACGCGACGATCGCGTCCGTATTTTTGGTGGATTTTTCTGAGTCCGTTCTGCAGGTGAAAATTGCACATCTTCAGGGCTGGTTCCAGCAGATGGTGTATACTTGGATATTTTAGCATAAAATGTAACCTTGGACCTTATTGTTGTACCCAGGGGTGTTTGCAAGTGTTGCTGGACCCGTTGGATCTGCAGACTTTAATTTCGGGGTACTTTCAGCTGTTGGGAGTCGAGGCTCTCGCGACGTGCACCGAGGATGCAGTTTCGGCAGAATTTGGACTGTGAGCGTCTGCACACTTCACCGACTTCAGGTTTGCCTTGGTTTAAGCGCTTCAGGTGGGTAAGCTTAATATCAGTAACTGTTTAAGGCAATGAGTATGTTGTGGCAAATATAAGTGCACTTGTGGGGATGTCACCCCTCTATGACTGATGCATGCATGTTTAGGGTACATGGTTTATGTTGGTAAGTAGGTAAGCTTGATAATGATATTTGTATAAATGATTGCAAGAATAGTATTTATGAGGTATACTGAGGACTTGCATGACTTGGACATCTATGTGATGATTAGTGTAAGCTTACCTAGGATAATGTTACCCTATGAGATTATGTAACATGCCATGTTAGCACATAGCCTTTCATGTGGTTGGTTTATGCTTTGGGACAGGATTTCGTAGCTATGTGCGGATTTGCACTCTGAGGAGTTATCATGATCATTCTGTTGATGGACCCTGGATTGTGGACAGGTCTAGTTTTTGGGACTCCGGCATGTTGTTTATTCCTAAAGGACCTATTATTATGCTTTACCCCCTTTTATTTCCTTGAGGACATTTTGCATGCTTGTATGGTCATGTAGTTAGGCCATCTTTTACTGCTGCACTACTTATGGGAACTTGACTTAGGAGAAACCATGCTTTTCCTTTCTCCGCCTTTGCTAGTCAAGTGGTCAGTGTTGCTCGGGTTCGAGCAGGGGTCTGGATAGTGTAGTCAGGACTTCGTGTCTGGGACAGGTTGGCTTAGTTGTGGGGCTTTGCGGCAACCGCGGATATTGGGCGGTTGACCGGATCTTTCTCTATGCACCTGATTGGGTATCAGTTTTCTTTAGTGGATGGAGTTTCCCACTTATCGTTCAGTTGCATCCGATTGAGGTCGGGTCTTTCCTTGGTGGTTGAGTTTTCCCACTTTGATCAGATTGATGATCAAAGTCCTGCTATTAGAGATGCTTGTGGTATTGATGACAGAAATGCTTTACTCGTGTGGGTAGCTCCCCTCGAGTGCCGCTCCGGAGTAGGCTTCAGACCGTGTTGGGTTCCGGTCAGACCGTGTTGGGTTCCGGTCAGACCGTGTCGGGTGCCGGTCAGACCGTGTTGGGTTCCGGTCATTTGGACAGTGGAGATACTGAGTTCGGGAGATTGGTGACAGAGCAGGCAGTACCGGGTTTTATACCGGTTCATTCGATTGGGTTTATTTCGGTCAAATACTTTTATTGTTACACTCGTGCCTGGGGGCCGAGTGCAGACTGGTAGTTGAGTTTAGATCAGTGCTAGTATTATTGAGAGCCGTCTGGTTGACGGTGGTCCCGTGTCGTTGAGAGTACTTTGACCGCTGTGTGAGAGGTTGAGCATCATGATTCTATCCGTTCTGAGAGAGAGCGTGGATTTTGACCATAGCCTGCATGATCCACTACTCGATAGCGAGCTAGTCCGTTTGGACGCCCTACGTAATTCCGGCCCGTCCGCGGGAGGTGGTCGTAGGTGGGCGCAGGTTTGACTGGACCAGATGTGGCAGTCAGCTCGATTGGGTCGAGGGTGCACTTCATGTGCTAGTGGTTGCATACCACTGTTTGGTTCTCCCCCTTGTAGCCTTTAGTTAGGGGCAGGGTAGCTGTTGAGAGTCTCCAGCTACTCATTTCAGTCTTATGACTTGGGTTAGTTTTTGTCTCTTGAGGACTTGGTGGGCAGACCGTCGGGTCAGGCGGTGGTACCCATTGAGAACTCCCTTTTTGGTGTAGTTCTCACACCCTTTGGGGGTTCCCCCCCCCTTTTCTCTCCTCTCCCTTGTTTTGCAGAGTCTTGCGGGTGTTGCTGACTCTGCGGTTGTTGATCGAGGCGAGGGAGTCGCGAGCTAGATCCCTACCCGTCGTTGGAGAGTAGCGGTACCCCTTCAGAGGAGATCATCAGTAGATTAGTTGTTTCTTTTTCCTCTTTTGAGAGACTGTTGTAGTGAGGACATGTTGTATCGAGAGACTGTACACTGTTGTATTTATTGGAGTTACCTCCCGGTTGGGTTCAGAGCTGGTATTTGAGGATATTGTTCTATTATTATTTTGGGAGGCGAACATTGTTGTATTATTTCCAGTTGTACAGTGATTGATTTTAGTTACAGCAGATTTTTATTTATAGCTCTGATATCTGTTTAGTTGTAGTACTTTTCTTGCAGGTAGGACGCTTCGCTTATGCAGGTTGGCATAGGTGGCGGATCTGTTTGGCGGGCCCGGGTCGCAGTTTCGACCCCGGGGCGT
The DNA here is from genome assembly GCA_029204045.2 of Tillandsia leiboldiana. Taxonomy (NCBI): domain Eukaryota; kingdom Viridiplantae; phylum Streptophyta; class Magnoliopsida; order Poales; family Bromeliaceae; genus Tillandsia; species Tillandsia leiboldiana. The sequence goes on from JAQNDB010000825.1 coordinate 55,593, forward strand.
GACAGATTAGAGTGGTATCAGAGCCTAGGTTGTAGGTCGTGGTGGACTTAGAAACCCTAGGCTTATGGTTTGACCCTTGGTTGACTTTGTGAGAGTCGTGATTTGTTTAGCGAGAGTCCTGATTGAGTTTTATACCTCTCCCAAGGGACGGGAGGAGTGATTGGCATGTTTATTCTCCTAAGTGATTATGTTGGCTGCAGACAACATAATGCTGTGGAACGGGTGACATGCTGTAGACTTTCGCTGGATTGGGTCGAGCGTTGTTGTGTGCTGTTTTGTTGTTTCGTCGTGGCGAGCGGTGTCTCCCCGACGCTGGGTTTTGACCCGTGTGCATCCTGTCATAGCAGTTGAGCTTGAGCAGTTGGTGTTGGGCCGGATACCCGGATTGAGGTCAGAGAACCCCGGACCCAGATGACAGGATGTCAGAGGCTTATCAGCGGCTGAGGGAGCAGCTGGTCTTGGTGACACAGTTGTCGGAGCACTGAGTAGCCCCCTCTGTGCCAATGTTAGTGTCGAGGGCACCGAGGCAGGGTGGATGGTTGACAGCTGGTGAGCTGTGGGACATGACCGACCTATTGAGCCATATTTGGCAGATGAACCACCCCGACTCGTAAGATTGAGTTTGGAGCCTTTGGAGGCAGAGTCGTGGTTGGTGGTGAGAGCCTCCCTGTGCTAGAGAGTGTATGCAGTTGTTGAACTGCGCGCTCCAGATTCGAGGGACGAGGCGCATAGGATATATGAGACTGAGAGTGGATTGCGCCAGGCACACCTTTCTGTTATTCAGTCCCTCCATTGTAGATTTAGGACGCCTCGTTGGAGCAGGCATTATGTATGGAGCGTGGCATTGCAGTTCCTTTGGATAGGGATCTCCGCCAGAGGTGAGTTCTGGATTTTGGCGCTTGGCGCCGGGTGATGGAGGACAGATCGGCCGGGCAGGGGCATGTCTAATTTCTTCTTTCCTGGATAACGAGTTCCCGAAAGTCAGAGGTCGGGTGGACCCGAGGCAGCATCAGTATCTATCAGAGTGGCACAGCGGGTTAGCGTGGATTCGTTATCTGCGGAGGACCTTATTCGTCGCCTCAATGTGTCAGAGACAGGGGTCGTGCTTCCTAGTGATAGTCCTGATTTTCAGGCAGATTGAGCCACAACCACTTGCTTTGAGCGGATGTGAATCTGTGCCGCCCAGTGGAGGGCGCCACCGGTAGTGGATTGAGTGTCGCAGGTGGAATTTCCACCAGCTAGTCGGAGTTAGAGCATGTTGCATTCCTGCATGGACTAGAGGCAGATTTGTTACCACGTGCACTCGAGGTACAGGTTCCTGTTAAGTGCTGTGCATGGGAGAAGGTTTTTGGTCATTGTCCATGTGCGGCCGGAGACCGCGAGTTACCGGCAGAATTATTGGGAATTGTAGCAATTCGGTGTTTCGACCCTGTACTTGAGATTGTTTGGCACAATGCCACCGAATGTTTGACTGCGGCGAGAGAGAACTTTGATCTTCGGCAAGGCAGACAAAAGGAGGCTTGCTTGTTGAGATTGTTAGAGCACTCAGGTTTTGGCGACAGGGTGAGAGGTGCTTACGGCGGCACCGGGACTCGGGGATATCTCTGTTGCCCACGAGATCCCGGGTGTGATTTCACCTTAGTTGTTGGTAATGACGCCGGTTAGGGAGATAGAGATTGCGTTTGACGTGGTTCGGGGAACCGCGCCACCCTGGATAGCACCTCATTGGATATCGCCGGTAGAGCTGAGAGAGCTGATGGCACAGTTGCAGGATCTGATGGATCGAGGGGTCTGTTTGACCTAGTGCCACGCCGTTGGTGTACAGTGGTGATGCCACGTCGTTGATACACGAATGTGAGGGTCCTTTTATGGTATCTAGGACCTTATGATAGAGTTATACTCCGGCAGTTGGTGTACGATGCGAGTACCCACTTGGAGTTAGACAGCCGAGGACTTCGCCTAGATGGCGTTTTGGACACGGTGGGGGCATTATGAGTTGATAGCGAGGCCCAATGGAATGACGACTGCCCTGTGGACTTCAAGATCTGGGGAATTGTATGTCCCAGTTGTACTTGGGCGGACTGGGAGTGGTGTTTTTCGAGGATATTTTGATTTACTCCCAGAGTGACTTGGAGCACGAGGAGCGCTTTGTGGATGTGCTACCATGCCCGTGTGGATGAAGCGGTATGCCAAGTTATTGAGGTACAAGTTGTAGCTGCGGAAGCATACCTTCTTGGGTCGCTTTGTTCGAGCCGTAGGGGCGGCGGTGGAACCCGACCAAATGGATGTTATTCAGTTGACTGAGACCAACTTTTATTCTTGAGGTGAGGAGCTTCTAGACTTGGCAGTGCCGGGAAGAGCATGGCCAAGGATAATGTGACTGATACTAGCGTCAACGCTAGTGTTTCAGTGTTGGGAGATGGAATTGTGTGTTTTAGTGATGCCTCCCATTGTGGCGGTAGAGTTACCGTGGGTTGATCTTCGGTCCACACTTCATTAGTCCAACCCTATGAGTCTTGTGGCAGGATGTACCGCTGTTTGCAGGCAGCTTGGATTCCACAGTTGAGCCTTTCAGTACGCCTTTTATTTCCAGCTTTGATTGATGTACCTGGGCGTAGGCCATGCCTGCTTGGCTATCAGTTCTGATTACTCAGCATCTTGAGTGGGATTTTCGCGGATTGTCGTTGTTGGTTCGGATTTTGACCGCGAGTTTGGGCATCCGCTTTATGATCGCCTTTTGAGTCAGTTTTCAGTCCCGTTCACTGACGGTTTGGTCCCGTCAGGGGTGTCCTTATTAGTTGAGAGATCGGCTTCGACCAGTGGGTCTGTTGGGGTTATGTTGGCATGTTGAGTGACCAATTGTGGCATGAGATTGTGTCTCTTGAGGATCCCTTTTGAGGATAGCCCGTGGTTGAGTAGGCCACTCGGGTGATTTTGGATCGGGAAGTAACCGAGTGAAGACCCCAGCTATTGGATTCTTTTCTTCTTTGGATGAATGTGTGGGTATGCTTCGGGTCGCCTTGTTGAGATTGACACCAGGTGGTGGTTTGGTGCGTGTTGCACGGATGGTTATTCTGTTTCCCCCAGCTCTTGATGGAGCCTCTGTGTGTTTCACGTCTCAGCTCAGGAGTGTTTGCTTTTGGATCCCTCGCCGTGTTTGACTTGCCCCTTTAGAGATCTGTGATTGTTGGAGTACGAGGGACGCCCGTTGCGATTTCTGGCTCGAGTGATGAGAGAATTGCACATCGGGCCATGCCGTACTGTTGTTGTTGTTGGTGGGGAGTAATCACGGGGAGAGCGGCGTTTCGGGAGCTGGAGGCGTTATGATGGATACCTACCTGTGGTATTTGTGACTCTTGCTGGATTTGAGCTAGTTTCGAGGATGAAACTTCTTTAGTGGGGGAGGATGTGAAGACCCGAAACTCCCACTTGTGGAGCACTGTTTCATCTACAGCTTCCGGAGGCCTATGGGCGTGTTGGTGGGATTTGTGCCCCAATTGGACATTAGTGTTGGGCTCAGTGTGTTAAATGGATCACGTGGGTGATCGGTGGACTCCGTCGGAGCTCCAGAAGTGGTTTCGCGCGCCATGGATATTAAAATTGGACTCAGCGCGAAGTTTGGATCAAGGAACCTTCCCGGATAACTTCGGCAATTTTTAGAGTTGGAATTTAGCAAATCAGACTTCAAGTTTGGACCCGGCGGGGAAATCGGATCGAGTGGGATTCGGCAAATTTTCGGATGAGAATTTGGAAAAACTGACATCGTTTTCGGATTCAGCGCGCGAAATCGCTAAGATTGACTATTTACTTGTTTGATTTGGAGCCCGGATGAAGGGCACGCTTTTCGAGGCGCGTGCACGGATCCCGAGGTGCGGCACGCTTTTCGAGGCGGAGTCGCGCGGCTCGGAGCGCGGCGGCGCACTGCGCGAGGCGCGCAGGCGCCTCGGGAACGCGCTCCTGCGCGGGGAAGGGGGCCAGGGGCGCCACGTGGCGGGCCCCCGTTGGCGCCCGCGCGGAAGGGGAGCGGGGGCTAGGGTGTGGCGCTCGCGGTGTCCCGCGCGCATGCAGCGCGCGTGGTGCGGCGCCTGCGTGGCACGCGGTGACGCGTGCCACGTGGCGCGTGGGGGCGCGTGGGGGGACGGGCGCGCGCGCCCATGTGCTGTGGACCGGGGGGAGGGAGGCTCCCATTGGTGCCGCCGCGGTGGAGCTGGGCAGTGGACGGGTCCGTGGACCATCTCCCTCTTCCCTTTTTCTTCTTCTTCTTCTTTCTCCCCCGCGCCATTTTCTCCTCTTTTCTTTCTTTCTTCTCCACCCGAGCGAGAGAGAGGGAGTGAGGAGGGAATTTTTGGGTGGCGCGGCGGTGCGCCGTGGACCTCGCGAAGCGCGCGAGGTGTCCCAAGGAGGCGGTTTGGGCGGCGCGACGCGGTCGAGGTAGGTCCCACGTGTTATTCTTGCGGTATTTTGGCACAGTTTTGGAGCGTCCTTTTGGACATTGGATTTGACCCTTACCCTCGTCTGTGATAGGGACCGTGTTTTATTGCTCCGTTTTGCGTGTGGACCCCGACGGTGTGCACCGTTTTGCGTGCGGACTCCGTTTTGCGCGCGGGTTTCGGCACCGTGCACCGTTTTGCGTGCAGACTCCTTTTTGCGCGCGGGTTTCGGCACCGTGTTCGTTTTGCGTGCGGACTTCGTTTTGCGTGCGGGTTTCGGCACCGTGCTCCGTTTTGCGTGCCGACTCCGGCGGTGTGCACCGTTTTGCGTGCAACTTGTTGTGCGAGCTCGGATTGAGTCGTGCTTTTACTCTCTTTGGATCTACGCGTCGCAAGGATTACCGTCGTGTTTTTCGGGGAATTTGCCGAGATCCGCCCGAAGTATACTTCTTTCCCCTTTACTGTGCGGCGTATTACAGTTGTGTTTGTTGTGGACTTTCGCGCTCACCGCGTTGTGGAATTTGTAACTCGGCCTCCGGATTCGGATTTTGGCGTGCAGGTACTCGTTTCGAAGGGCTCGACGCGACGATCGCGTATTTTTTGGTGGATTTTTCTGAGTCCGTTCTGCAGGTGAAATTGCACATCTCAGGGCTGGTTCCAGCAGATGGTGTATACTTGGATATTTTAGCATAAAATGTAAACTTGGACCTTATTGTTGTACCCAGGGGTGTTTGCAAGTGTTGCTGGACCCGTTGGATCTGCAGACTTTGATTTCGGGTACTTTCAGCTGTTGGGAGTCGAGGCTCTCGCGACGTGCACCGAGGATGCAGTTTCGGAGAATTTGGACTGTGAGCGTCTGCACACTTCACCGACTTCAGGTTTGCCTTGGTTTAAGCGCTTCAGGTGGGTAAGCTTAATATCAGTAACTGTTTAAGGCAATGAGTATGTTGTGGCAAATATAAGTGCACTTGTGGGGATGTCACCCCTCTATGACTGATGCATGCATGTTTAGGGTACATGGTTTATGTTGGTAAGTAGGTAAGCTTGATAATGATATTTGTATAAATGATTGCAAGAATAGTATTTATGAGGTATACTGAGGACTTGCATGACTTGGACATCTATGTGATGATTAGTGTAAGCTTACCTAGGATAATGCCCTATGAGATTATGTAACATGCCATGTTAGCACATAGCCTTTCATGTGGTTGGTTATGCTTTGGGACAGGATTTCGTAGCTATGTGCGGATTTGCACTCTGAGGAGTTATCATGATCATTCTGTTGATGGACCCTGGATTGTGGACAGGTCTAGTTTTTGGGACTCCGGCATGTTGTTTATTCCTAAAGGACCTATTATTATGCTTTACCCCCTTTTATTTCCTTGAGGACATTTGCATGCTTGTATGGTCATGTAGTTAGGCCATCTTTTACTGCGCACTACTTATGGGAACTTGACTTAGGAGAAACCATGCTTTTCCTTTCTCCGCCTTTGCTAGTCAAGTGGTCAGTGTTGCTCGGGTTCGAGCAGGGGTCTGGATAGTGTAGTCAGGACTCGTGTCTGGGACAGGTTGGCTTAGTTGTGGGGCTTTGCGGCAACCGCGGATATTGGGCGGTTGGACCGGATCTTCTCTATGCACCTGATTGGGTATCAGTTTTCTTTAGTGATGGAGTTTCCCACTTATCGTTCAGTTGCATCCGATTGAGGTCGGGTCTTTCCTTGGTGGTTGAGTTTTCCCACTTTGATCAGATGATGATCAAGTCCTGCTATTAGAGATGCTTGTGGTATTGATGACAGAAATGCTTTACTCGTGTGGGTAGCTCCCCTCGAGTGCCGCTCCGGAGTAGGCTTCAGACGTGTTGGGTTCCGGTCAGACCGTGTGGGTTCCGGTCAGACCGTGTCGGGTGCGGTCAGACCGTGTTGGGTTCCGGTCATTTGGACAGTGGAGATACTGAGTTCGGGAGATTGGTGACAGAGCAGGTAAAAAAAGCCTAACGGGTTTTTATACCGGTTCATTCGATTGGGTTTATTTCGGTCAAATACTTTTATTGTTACACTCGTGCCTGGGGGCCGAGTGCAGACTGGTAGTTGAGTTTAGATCAGTGCTAGTATTATGAGAGCCGTCTGGTTGACGGTGGTCCCGTGTCGTTGAGAGTACTTTGACGCTGTGTGAGAGGTTGAGCATCATGATTCTATCCGTTCTGAGAGAGAGCGTGGATTTTGACCATAGCCTGCATGATCCACTACTCGATAGCGAGCTAGTCCGTTTGGACGCCCTACGTAATCCGGCCCGTCCGCGGGAGGTGGTCGTAGGTGGGCGCGCAGGTTTGACTGGGACAGATGTGGCAGTCAGCTCGATTGGGTCGAGGGTGACTTTCATGTGCTAGTGGTTGCATACCACTGTTTGGTTCTCCCCCTTGTAGCCTTTAGTTAGGGGCAGGGTAGCTGTTGAGAGTCTCCAGCTTACTCCTTTCAGTCTTATGAATTGGGTTAGTTTTTGTCTCTTGAGGACTTGGTGGGCAGACCGTCGGGTCAGGCGGTGGTAACCACTGAGAACTCCTTTTTGGTGTAGTTCTCACACCCTTTGGGGGTTCCCCCCCCCCTTTTCTTTCCTCTCCTTTGTTTTGCAGAGTCTTGCGGGTGTTGCTGACCTGCGGTTGTTGATCGAGGCGAGGGAGTCGCGAGCTAGATCCCTACCCGTCGTTGGAGAGTAGCGGTACCCCTTCAGAGGGATCATCAGTAGATTAGTTGTTTCTTTTTCCTCTTTTGAGAGACTGTTGTAGTGAGGACATGTTGGATCGAGAGACTGTACACTGTTGTATTTATGGAGTTACCTCCCCCCGGTGGGTTCAGAGCTGGTATTTGAGGATATTGTTTATATTATTTTGGGAGGCGAACATTGTTGTATTATTTCCAGTTGTACAGTGATTGATTTTAGTTACAGCAGATTTTATTTATAGCTCTGATATCTGTTAGTTTGTAGTACTTTCTTGCAGGTAGGACGCTTCGCTTATGCAGGGTGGCATAGGTGGCGGATCTGTTTGGCGGGCCCGGGTCGCAAGTTTTCGACACCGGGGCGGACACACAGCCACAAAATGGTCCAGGCACGGATGTCCCCAAGCGAACCCGCTAATCGCGCCAGCGCGACCACTACGCTCACTAAGCAAAACCAACTAACTAGTCGTCAATTCACGACCCGAACCTCTATCAACTTGGCACACTGGGCACAGGCTAATGTGTCACCTAATCAGCCCTCTCTGGCTAAACAATACTCGTGCTCCATGAGCACCCAAACAGTTGGGCGTCCTACGCCCCCATGCTGACTCATAAAGTCCAGCTAAGCAACTTGCTTAAACACGCGTATGACTCCTATACACCTCTCCCAACTGGGTTGAGGCACCACTATAACCCGTTCACCACTCTGGTGATTAACCGCAAACCCTGCGGTTGGCAATCCTTGCCATTATACGATCCATCAGACCGTCACCATAAAACTCTCGCTCTTCGAGAGATCCCGTATCTTGAAGCCTACTCTGGCCTCACTAACTTTACTATGGGAACTCCAGCCACAATCGTCACGCCACACGGTTACTACCGTCATCAGGGCGAACTCACGCGCCAGGCCCGTAAATATTCCTTGCCCTAACCCTTAGGGCACAGCAAACTTGGCTCTCGCGACATAGCGATCACCATTTACCTCGCGAGTCGGTCACTCACTGGACCTACAACTATACCTTTGCCAGCAACCTAGCTGACCCAAGACAAAAACACCCTAGGCTGAAGGGTTGGCTGCGCCGACAAAAAGTTCGCGGCCGCGCCATCCCGTTTACTGTCGCCCTACAGGCGGCGGCGCCGTATGCCATGCGTTATTTATGCAGCCTCAGCTTGCTGCGCTATCAGCCACTGGAGCCTATCTATCTGCTCCGACTGTCACATCGACGCCACACTTAGGCGTTAGAATCTGCCTCCGTGCCGGCGGAAAATTTTCCTATCGGCAAGAAGATTCAGCATGCTGCGGACCACACCAATAAGTGCGGCCACCAGCTATCGCAGCTCGTGTACCTTGTTCGACCCAGAGCGTCTTGTGGCTCGAGTCGAGACCCAACGCGTTAATCCCTGCGTGGTTCATCGCTAATATGCACACCACAACGAATGATTTGCCCAAATTTTAGCCATTCGAGCAACGCGCAATCTACTATCCCGACAGAAAAGCTCGTCGAACACAATCATGCGAAAGTATAAGAGGGTACTCCCTTTCATCTCCAACATTACGTTGTCGGCCGCCAACGTAATATCCGAAGAATGAAAGCTCGTCGCCCTCGATCAGTCCCAACATCTTTTTGGGAACAACAATAACCAATCGAATGCTTTCGCCAACAATCCCACACTCTCTCGTGCTAATCGCTAGGGTCTCCCTAAGGTTTGCTAACCACCTAGGACTTCCTAGTCTGTATACACTCTAATCTGTCACGCCCGAGTCCGCCAATTTGTCCGGTTCGGGCCACGCAACAGACCGCCAATCGGGTAAGACCCTTTTCCTACCCGAAAGGAACGGTAACATCCATAATAACACAACAAGTGTGCGGAAAGCTCAATATCAGAGTACTAAAAATCACTACAAATTTAAAACTTTCATTCATAAACAAACTAGTAATGCGGAAATGAAAAGCATACACGAGCGTGAACCATGCATTACTTTATTAACACTTTACATTTCTGAACTTGCAATATAAAATTATTACAATTCTTTACATCAATTCCTCACCATACAAGGTTCACTCAGAAATATAAAAATGGGATACCTCTGCTAGACCCTCTAGGTCTCTTATGTGCGGGGCCCTTGCCCCTGTGTATACCTCGCCGTCTGCCTTGAACCGTCGCGGATCGCTCAATCCATACCTGAACCTGTGGGGGGGGAGTCACCCAAGGGGTGTGAGAACTACGACAGAGTTCCCAGTGGGTTCAACCACCGAGAGAAAAAGTGCCTACACCACTTGGTCCAATGGAAAGCAATAATAATAGTGCTAGGAAATAAAATCCTCAATATCATAATGCTACATGCATATACGGGCCATACAAATCTGTGTATACTCACCAAATCCATCACTACTCTGTCTAGCCACACTAGGCAAATAACCACCAACTCGGCTACTAAGCCGCTGTATACGGGTACACTAACCCGGCCACCTTGGCCACTCTCTGTTCTTTTTATTCTTTACCTTTGGTGGTTTATTTAAGTTAACCCTCAGAAATTCTTATCAAACGGGCCCCAGCCCGGTAGTAATGCTACCAATCAGATAAGATTTCTAAGGTTGCCGATAACACTCGCAAGTGGTTACCCCGTCCTGCCGGGGGACTTGTCATAGG
>JAQNDB010000826.1:0-65327 GCA_029204045.2 Tillandsia leiboldiana
AAAGCAACCAATAGGAGAAGATCACACTTACCATAACTATAATTACCACAACAAGGTTTAAAGGATAAATCCATAGGTTTGAAAGACGTGTCCACACGACACTCGGTTTTAAAAACGTTTTCGCAATCTCTTTTAGCGCAACATAACTTGAAAGGATAATCCACGGTTTGGAAAGCAGTGCCCACACGACACGTTAGTTTGAAACGTTTTCGAAACCATTTTGCTATTTGAAAACACGCCGCATACAAGTCTCAGAAAAACACATCACAAGATGTCACCACTAGTTAGGATCTCACCCAACATCCCACATTATTCCACTAACAAGCAACACAAGCTTACTAACCAAAAGCGATAGAAAGATAACCGAAAGTAAATAAACGTTCGTCAGCCTCAAACGGCTAAGGTCCTCTAAACGCTGTCTCACACACCGTCGTCCGGTTCCCACCCCTGTTCGACCTGTCACAGTGTGGGTAGTCAGTGACATAAAGTAGATGAAAAACAGGTAAATTGGTAAATACTGTAAGAACAAACTGATACACAACAGAGCATTCCACTTCCCCCTCATGATCGTCAAATCCCCTGTTAAATCATGCTGGGCACCTACCCCAGAGTTACTTCGCTCATCCCTAGGTGCTTTCAACCCCTCCACTGCCCAAAAAGCAGTCGCCTCACCGTGAGGGGTCCCTTCTGTATACTGGAAAAATTGTGTAGTGTAAAGAGTGTTTTTTTCAGGTGCGAATGTTGAGAGGAAACAAAATTAACCTTAGTGGGGTTGTACCGGTGTACGGTGGGCACAGTTGCCGAAGCACAAATTCTGCCTTTTCGATCCGAGTATGATCTCGGAAATCTGAGGTCGCCAGTGCGACCGTCTCATCGAATCGGTGGAAATGGTATGACCGTTTGCTGATCCGACGGTCGGATCGTCCGGAAATCAGCAAGAAACTAGTGGACCCACGACTTAAGTGAATAGTAAAATGAATAGTAACCCCTGTTTTCGGTCCCCTCTCGATCGGTCGGTTGGCCATTTCACTGTCCAAAATCCAAACCTAGCAGTATGAGTAGACGATTCTAGCTAATTTTGACGTTCTGAGCGCAGTGGCGCAGACGGAATTTTCGTTTGACGATCCTAGAGTCCGAGAAGCATGCCAAACTGTGTAATGGGACAGTATTTATGGACCGAGAAATTATCCGGGCATGTTGTCGAAAAACAAAATCTCTACCTGTAGGTTTCGTCGAGCCGGACGTCGTGGCGAAGTCCTTTTTTTCGATTCGACAACTAAAATGTCTCGAAAAGCATGAAATACAGTGAAAATGCGACGTTTTGCGCATTACACCCTGAATTTATGCCTCGTTTTGCGTGCCACCTCTGTGGTGAGGGACCTATGTGTGAATGAGGCATGCTGTGAGGGACTGAACACTTAATATCAAGTGGTGGAGGGTTAAATTGCAAATGTTGCCATACACTATATAACAAACGTCCTCGAGCTAGGTTTCCATAAACCCTAACCCCGTAGCCGTAAGCTCAGCCGCAGCTACAACCGCATCCCCTCCCTCTGCGGCACTCCACGGAGGTAGCGCACCGGCTGCCGCCGCCGATCCGTCCGGGAGAAGCCCAAGAAGGTCAATATCAACCTGTTTTTCTCGGGTGGTTGGTGTTGGAAGGTGTTTTGGAGGTTTGATTGGACAAAACTTCAACTGAGAAGTCCTCTGAGTCGACGCGACCGAGCCAGGGGTTTCCCGACGTCGGGCCGCCGAGCTCCGCTGCGGCCATCTTCTTCTTTTCCCTCTCTCCGGCGAGGTAAGAAGTTTGAATTTTGTATTTTTATTTGGCCCAAGGATCCTGGGGTAGCCTCCTGACCTGAGTAGACCATACTTGTGAAGCCCGAGCCGTCGCCGTTGTCCCGATTGCCGGCGGGAGCACTCCATCGCCGAAAAGCAAGATTTGACCAAGATCGATCACGGGCTTCATCCGACCGACAAAATCAAGATCAAGACCGTTGATCTTGGTCTTCTCGGTGACTGCAAGCAGCTTCCAAAGTTTAGAGCTGATCGGTGGAGGATCCGCGGAGTTTCGGCATGCCGAAGAACCGGCTTTTCTTCACCATGGCCGAACCTCGCCGTCCGGCGCCGCCGCTCACCCGCGACACCGGCCACCACCACAGCAAGCACCGCAGCATCGAGAGGACACTTTGTCCAAGTTGGAGGGCCTCTTGTGCGCCGGCCGGAATCCGCCATTAGAGGGCCTGGTTTTGCCGAGCTTGAGCTCCGGTGATCGCCGGGGTTCCGCGCAGTGGGTAAGTGACCGAGGTGAGTTCTTTGGACACTAATGGAGCTTCCTATCATGTTGCATGGAAGTTTGAACGTAGGGTTTCTTCTCACTGTTGTTGCACCCGTTGTTGCAGCCGAGCTCGGGCTCCGGCCGCCGCCGCCGCACTTGGACTCCGGCCGCCTACCCAGGTGAGTTGTTTGCACCTTATGGAAGGTTTCCATCAAGTTGATTTAAGACAAGTAACCCTTATAATCAAGGTTGGTTCAAACTTCTCATGAAACAGATTTTTAGAGGTTTCTCGGCTTCGGCCGCCGCGGCCGCCGCCGCCGAACCTGGCTTGGTCCAGACCACTTCTGGAAGTACCCTTATACTGATGCTCACCTTTGTTGGCACTCTGCTCCAGGTTTGATCCAAGTTTGTCCAAACCGAGCTTTGCCTTGAAGTGGTGTTGCCCCGGCGATCTTCCCGGCCACTCTCCGGCAGCTCTAAGGTGAGCCCTAGATTCTGTAGACCTCAGTAGACATGGTGCTCAAGTTTAATTCCAAGTTGATCAAGTGTGTGTGTTGTTGTAACATAATGGCTACTTTGGACTTAGAAGTTATGGGCCAACTTTGCCCATGGGCCTTGTGCTGGCCTAAGCTTGTGAGCACGGGTTCCGCCTCGTCAAACCAGACGCGCTGAAATTTACGACGCTGTCTTTGGCTTCTGGTTTGGAAGAACGAGCCAAAACAACGGTTAGAAAAGGTGTATTTATAGCAATAATTCAATAGAGAAAATTATGTTTTGGTCCCAGTCTGCCCAAACATCAAAATTATGATGTCTAGGGACAGCAGGTGTAGTTGGACGATATTTGGGTATTTTTAGAACGTTGGCGGGTCATGATTGGAGGTTCAATGGATTTTCGGGAATTTCGGTTTAAGCCTAGCTTCGGCTAAGTTCCCCGTATTAGCGACATGTTAGTGTAGTGTTGTCGGGATGGATATGAGTGAGTCTAGTCCTGACTACATTTCTATTCAGGGCCCAGCTGTTCAGCACCAGCCGCCCAGTAGTCTAGTGAGAAACTCGGGATCAGCCTACATTCAGGTGGGTTTTTATTTGGAGACTTAGCGCGGCATTTCCGACATTGTAACTAACACTTTTGTGCATTTAACTGAGGTATTGTGGATAGTCTCTATGGTTCTTGTTATCTGACTATATGTAGATGATAGTCTCTATGGTTCTTGTTATCTGACTATATGTAGAAGATAGTCTCTATGGTTCTTGTTATCTGACTATAGGTAGATGATAGTCTCTATGGGTTCTGTTTTGGGATTTAGCGTCGGGTTTCCAACAATTGTACCTTGTTTAAAATAAAGATCTAATTGTGCTAACATGGTAGTCCTTGTGGTATTTATCGTTGAGTATATTTGGTACTATGGTTACTTTGCTCGAGGCTGCAGCACGCGCACCCGCGGTTTTGCCACCGCAAAGGGTGCGCTTTTCCGGAAAAGTGGTCCATGACCCGTGTATACCCACGAGGACGGAGTGGGGCCCCTGTAGTTGTGGGGTTGGATGCGCCAAAGTGTGAGCGGTGCGACCCGTCGGTTTAGTTGTCCGACGTGGGAGCGGTGCGACCCGTCGGTTTAGTGGTCCGACGTGGGAGCGGTGCGACCGTCGGTTTAGTGGTCCGACGTGGGAGTGGTGCGACCCGTCGGTTTAGATGTCCGACGTGGGAGCGGTGCGATCCGTCGGTTTAGTTGTCCGACGGGGGGGTCGGGTATTGCAGGTCTACAGGTGTTGTGTCAGCTTTTCCCTCTCGGGAGAGTGGTTGCTCCGGATGGGTAACGTCAACGTATTACTTTACCCTGCATTATTTTTATTATTATTGTTTAGTCGCTGACTTCCCACTTTGCGACAGGGTCCTACAGGGGGGAGAGATAGGCGACGGTGAGGCCACGGCAGGAGTTCGGGGTCTCTGGAGACCCGAACAGTACTTTCTATCTTCTTTAACATTTCATTCACTTTGTAGACTGTGGTGTGGTTCTCGATACCCTCGTGGGGTCGGTGTGGATGTCGGCATGGTGTTTAATGATTTATTTATTTTCCTTTCATCTCTGTTGGCCGCTTTAAGAAAAAAATAAAAGAGCAAACAAAAGAAAAGATTGCGAAAACTGTTTTCATAACTTGGGTGTCGGGTGGGCACCGTTTTCAAAACCTTGTGGATTTATGGATTTCGAAAATGGATTTCAAAACCTAAGTGTCGTGTGGGCACTGTTTTCCAAAACCTCTGGGTTTATGTTGTTTTCAAAAAGGGTTTTCAAAATATGGGCGCGGGTGGGCGCCTTTCAACAATTGTGGATTTATCCTTTTAAACTGATCGGCCGTGAGATTTATTCAGCATTTGTGAATGGGTGTATGTCTGACCTGTTGTGATTGAATCAATATCCGTTTTTGGACATTGTATGAGCCGCGACGCCGTGCATATACAGGGGAGACTCTGTCCGTTTGCAGAGTGATCCTGTATATGTGGCGGATCTGGGCACGCGCCGGGGAAGAAGGTTTTTCAAAAAAAAATTGTACGCGCCAAACACATACCTTTTTGTGAATCGTTCCGCTAAAATAAACCCCCGGGGCGTGACAGATTAAGATGGTATCAGAGACAATTCTTAATCACAACAGTCAGTGTCCGACATCCACGAGATACCATACTTAGCTACAAATGAATGAATGAAATGAATAAGGCATAGAAGCGTAGAACGCGAGTGATCGGGGGAGCGGGGGGAAAAGTATAGGTCCCTTTTTCCGATAGTTGGTTGAGTGCTAAGCTAGCGGAGTCTAGAACTGACTTGTGTTTGTGTGTGTGTACGGGTTACGTTTCGTTTCCCGGTTTAGCTCGGTTGTCGTGCTTGTGTAGTCGTGTTGTTTTGGCTCGTGTAGTAGGGTTGTTATGGAGGCTGGGGTCGAGGCGGCTGCCACCGGGGTATTGATGGTTGCTAGGAATCAATGGATAAGCAACCAGCAGGGACACGGTGGGCCTGCTGACGGTGTTCATGCACTGGGTGCGGCTGTTATCACAGCAGATCGTAGCGCCGGCTGTTGTTTTTTTTTCGAACCCCTTTCTCTGCCGACGTGCTGTCGTCGTTAGTGACGGCGACTGGGGGTAGAATAATCCGACGGTGTTGTTAGTGAGTCGGCCGCCTTGTCGGTCGTGAGCAAATGGAGAGCCTCTTGTCTAAATTTGTACCTTCTAGGTCTATGGTTCTAGGTTACAGCAGATAGTCGACCGATTCTTTTGCATCTTGGACAAGGTATGGGTGGGAATGAGGATTTTTCCCCTACGGTTGTTACCCATAGTTCGGCTTTTTACTGTAGACACTGCGATGGTGGTAGAAATCGTCGAGATGGGGTCTTGGGGTTCTCCTTTGGGTTGAGAAAGGAGACCACCGGGGCTAGCAAATCTTGTTCGTTTGGGCTCGATTCTTTTCTTTTAGTCGAGCGGACCTAGAGCTTAGAATACTCCTAGTTGGGAAGTGATCGTTTGGTCTGGGGGTATGCAGCTCGGCTCAGTGCATGGTGCTTGGAAGGGCAATGGATTGGGACCGAGCGGTAGAGGTTAATCAGAGTGTCGCACCCCCTTGGGTGCCAAGACGGAAGTAGGACCGTTGCTTCTTGGGTTTTGTCGCCAGCTTCCCATGACCAAGGCATAGTCTTGAGGTTTTGGGTTGCGAGTTTTATGATTGTGAAGCAGTACAGATCGGCGAGGGGTTGTTGACTGCATGGCGCTCTGGCATCGGTTACTTTCGGCTAGGATGCCCTGCTTTCAGCTTTCTCTGTGGGGTAGACCTTGTGGTAGGTCTCAGAGCTGAAACCTAGCTTTAGTTTTTGACCGTTGCCTCGGTAGGACGGACAGTCGGAGCGGACAATCCGGGATGGTGGTTATGCTCCGAGCTAGTAGCCCGTGTTGGTGACGGGCGGAAGTAGTCCGTGTTGGCGACGGGTGGGTTCATCATTTTCAAAGGAGGATTACTTGTAGGCGGTGACCCGGCTAGTTGGATTGGCACATCCCGGAGTTTTTGTAAGGGTATTAGTGTGGCCTCCCCCTTTGTTGTCGGGTTAGTTTGGGCATTTAAGGGCCGTCGGTCCGGGTTTTGGTAGTAGGACCGGGGTACCTCGACGCATCGCAAGACTTTGGTGCTGACTCGCTCAACACCGTCAGAGGTGGTCCGCGAACACAGTGGCGTCATAACAGGGAACTCGAAGTCGAGGAGCAGGCGTACTCATGTTAATTTCGATCAAGATGGACGGAGCGGTAGGGTTGCCGGGCGGGTCGAGCCCGTCGTCTGTCTGAAATCTTAGGGCGGTTCCGTCCGGTAGATTTTCGTTCAGGGTTACCACCGAGTTTCGCCAAGAGACATATGGCGTTTCGCGTGTCATCGCTTCGGGGATGGATTATGAGCACCACAACGGTGTTCGTGGGTGTGATGATCAAAGTTTCCAGACCCTTTTTGGGTCAACTTGTGGGGAACGTCTTCGGGCGACCTTTACAGACCCTCAAGGACCAGAGAGGGTAGGCCAAACTCCAAAGGTGTGAGTTTGGGCATCGTGGGGTGAGCTTTTGGGACGGCCAAACGTCCGGAGGGCTTCGAAGAACGCAAGAGTTAAGGCCTTTACGACCAGGCAACTCAAGGAAATGATGCGTCCAATCAAGATCACTCCGGAAAGACAAAGGGAGCAGTCGACGCCTGGAGCGGCAAGGGTCAGACAGGAGACATACAGGTAACCGCGATTACGTAGCAGGACGGATCAACAGCAGACTGTTGGTGGCTTAAATTGACAAGGGATGTAGCACAACGCGTGTCTCGCTTTTGGGTCGGTCATCGAGTAAAGGCCGAACGTCAGCGCCCGGCGGGGAAACTGCAATCTCTCCTAGTGCCAGAGAGAAACGAGCAGATCATGAGGGGCGCGAAGCCATTTGGGAGTGCAAGTCGGACATGGTTGGGCACTTTCCCTATTTATGGGATTCCTGGTGTGTTCATGTTTCGAGGACGAAACTTCTTTTAAGGTGTGAGTGATGTAGTACTCGAAAAAAATTGTGTTAGTGTAAAGAGTGTTTTTTTCAGGTGCGAATGTGTGCGAGGAAACAAAATTAAACTTAGTGGGGTGTACCGGTGTACGGTGGGCACAGTTGCCGAAGCACAAATTCCGCCTTTCCGATCCGAGTCTGATCTCGGAAATCTGAGGTCGCCAGTGCGACCGTCTCATCGAATCGAGTGGAAATGGTATAGACCGTTTGCTGATCCGACGGTCGGATCGTCCGGAAATCAGCAAGAAAACTAGTGGACCCATGACTTAAGTGAATAGTAAAATGAATAGTAACCCCTGTTTTCGGTCCCCTCTCGATCGGTCGTTGGCCATTTCACTGTCCAAAATCCAAACCTAGCAGTATGAGTAGACGATTCTAGCTAATTTTGACGTTCTGAGCGCAGTGGCGCTGACGGAATTTTCGTTTGACGATCCTAGAGTCCCGAGAAGCGTGCCAAACTGTGTAATGGGACAGTATTTATGGACCGAGAAATTATCCGGGCATGTTGTCGAAAAACAAAAATCTCTACCTGATAGGTTTCGTCGAGCCGGACGTCGTGGCGAAGTCCTTTTTTCGATTGGACGACTAAAATGTCTTGAAAAGCGTGAAATATAGTGGAAAATGCGACGTTTTGCGCATTACACCCTGAATTTATGCCTCGTTTTGCGTGCCACCTCTGTGGTGAGGGACCTAGGTTTGAATGAGGCATGCTGTGAGGGACTGAACACTTAATATCAAGTGGTGGAGGGTTAAATTGCAAATGTTGCCATACACTACATAACAAACGTCCTCGAGCTAGGTTTCCATAAACCCTAACCCCGTAGCCGTAAGCCCAGCCGCAGCTACAACCGCATCCCCTCCCTCTGCCGCACTCCACGGAGGTAGCGCACCGGCTGCTGCCGCCGATCCGTCCCGGGAGAAGCCCAAGAAGGTCAATAGCAACCTTAGTTTCTCGGGTGGTTGGTGTTGGGATGGTGTTTTGGAGGTTTGATTGGACAAAACTTCAACTGAGAAGTCCTCTGAGTCGACGCGACCGAGCCAGGGGTTTCCCGACGTCGGGCGCCGCCGAGCTCCGCTGCGGCCATCTTCTTCTTCTTCCTCTCCGGCGAGGTAAGAAGTTTGAATTTTGTTATTTTTATTTGGCCCAAGGATCCTGGGGTAGCCTCCTGACCTTGAGTAGACCATACCTGTGAAGCCTGAGCCGTCGCCGTTGTCCCGATTGCCGGCGGGAGCACTCCATCGCCGGAAAAGCAAGATTTGACCAAGATCGATCACGGGCTTCATCCGACCGACAAAATCAAGATCAAGACCGTTGATCTTGGTCTTCTCGGTGACTGCAAGCTGCTTCCAAAGTTTGGAGCTGATCGGTGGAGGATCCGCGGAGTTTCGGCATGCCCTAGAACCGGCTTTTCTTCACCATGGCCGAACCTCGCCGTCCGGCGCCGCCACTCACCCGCGACGCCGGCCACCACCACAGCAAGCACCGCAGCATCGAGAGGGACACTTTTGTCCAAGTTGGAGGGCCTCTAGTGCCGCCGGCCGGAATCCGCCATTAGAGGGCCTGGTTTTGCCGAGCTTGAGCTCCGGCGATCGCCGGGGTTCCGCGCAGTGGGTAAGTGACCGAGGTGAGTTCTTTGGACACTAATGGAGCTTCCTATCATGTTGCATGGAAGTTTGAACGTAGGGTTTCTTCTCACTGTTGTTGCACCCGTTGTTGCCGCCGAGCTCGGGCTCCGGCCGCCGCCGCCGCACTTGGACTCCGGCCACCTACCCAGGTGAGTTGTTTGCACCTTATGGAAGGTTTCCATCAAGTTGTTTTAAGACAAGTAACCCTTATAATCAAGGTTGGTTCAAACTTCTCATGAAAACGAATTTTTAGAGGTTTCTCGGCTCCGGCCGCCGCCGGCCGCCGCCGCCGAACCTGGCTTGGTCCAGACCACTTCTGGAAGTACCCTTATACTGATGCTCACCTTTGTTGGCACTCTGCTCCAGGTTTGATCCAAGTTTGTCCAAATCGAGCTTTTGCCTTGAAGTGGTGTTGCCCGACGATCTTCCCGGCCACTCTCCGGCAGCTCTAAGGTGAGCCCTAGATTCTGTAGACCTCAGTAGACATGGTGCTCAAGTTTAATTCCAAGTTGATCAAGTGTGTGTGTTGTTGTAACATAATGGCTACTTTGGACTTAGAAGTTTATGGGCCAACTTTGCCCATGGGCCTTGTGCTGGCCTAAGCTTGTGAGCACGGGTTCCGCCTCGTCAAACCAGACGCGCTAAAATTTACGGCGCTGTCTTTGGCTTCCTGGTTTGGAAGAACGAGCCAAAACAACGGTTAAAAAAGGTGTATTTATAGCAATAATTCAATAGAGGAAATTGTGTTTTGGTCCCAGTCTGCCCAAACATCAAAATTATGATGTCTAGGGACAGCAGGTGTAGTTGGACGATATTTGGGTATTTTTAGAACGTTGGCGGGTCATGATTGGAGGTTCAATGGATTTTCGGGAATTTCGGTTTAAGCCTAGTTTCGGCTAAGTTCTCCGTATTAGCGACATGTTAGTGTAGTGTTGTCGGGATGGATATGAGTGAGTCTAGTCCTGACTACAGTTTCTATTCAGGGCCCAGCTGTTCAGCACCAGCCGCCCAGTAATCTAGTGAGAACTTGGGATCAGCCTACATTCAGGTGGGTTTTTATTTGGAGACTTAGCGTGGCATTTCCGACATTTGTAACTAACACTTTTTGTGCATTAACTGAGGTATTGTGGATAGTCTCTATGGTTCTTGTTATCTGACTATATATAGATGATAGTCTCTATGGTTCTTGTTATCTGACTATATGTAGATGATAGTCTCTATGGTTCTTGTTATCTGACTATAGGTAGATGATAGTCTCTATGGGTTCTGTTTTGGGATTTAGCGTCGGGTTTCCGGCAATTGTACCTTGTTTAAAATAAATATCTAATTGTGCTAACATGGTAGTCCTTGTGGTATTTATCGTTGAGTATATTTGGTACTATGGTTACTTTGCTCGAGGCTGCAGCACGCGCACCCGCGGTTTGGCCACCGCAAAGGGTGCGCTTTTCCGGAAAAGTGGTCCATGACCCGTGTATACCCACGAGGACGGAGTGGGGCCCCTGTAGTTGTGGGGCTTGGATGCGCCAAAGTGTGAGCGGTGCGACCCGTCGGTTTAGTTGTCCGACGTGGGAGCGGTGCGACCCGTCGGTTTAGTGGTCCGACGTGGGAGCGGTGCGACCCGTCGGTTTAGTGGTCCGACGTGGGAGCGGTGCGACCCGTCGGTTTAGATGTCCGACGTGGGAGCGGTGCGATCCGTCGGTTTAGTTGTCCGATGGGGGGGTCGGGTATTGCAGGTCTACAGGTGTTCGTGTCAGCTTTTTCCCTCTCGGGAGAGTGGTTGCTCCGGATGGGTACAGTCAGACGTATTACTTTACCCTGCATTATTTTTATTATTATTGTTTAGTCGCTGACTTCCCACCTTGCGACAGGGTCCTACAGGGGGGGAGAGATAGGCGACGGTGAGGCCACGGCAGGAGTTCCGGGGTCTCTGGAGACCCCGAACAGTACTTTCCTTTCCTCTTTAGCATTTCATTCACGTTGTAGACTGTGGTGTGGTTCTCGATACCCTCGTGGGGTCGGTGTGGATGTCGGCATGGTGTTTAATGATTTATTTATTTTCCTTTCATCTCTGTTGGCCGCTTTAAGAAAAAAATAAAAGAGCAAACAAAAGAAAAGATTGCGAAAACTGTTTTCATAACTTGGGTGTCGGGTGGGCACCGTTTTCAAAACCTTGTGGATTTATGGATTTCGAAAATGGATTTCAAAACCTAAGTGTCGTGTGGGCACTGTTTTCCAAAACCTCTGGGTTTATGTTGTTTTCAAAAAAGGGTTTTCAAAATATGGGCGCCGGGTGGGCGCCGTTTCAACAATTGGGGATTTATCCTTTTAAACTGATCGGCCGTGAGATTTATTCAGCATTTGTGAATGGGTGTATGTCTGAACTGTTGTGATTGAATCAATATCCGTTTTTGGACATTGTATGAGCCGCGACGCCGTGCATATACAGGGGAGACTCTGTCCGTTTGCAGAGTGATCTTGTATATGTGGTGGATCTGGGCACGCGTCGGGGAAGAAGGTTTTTCAAAAAAAAATTCTACGCGCCAAACACATACCTTTTTGTGAATCGTTTCCGCTAAAATAAACCCCCGGGGCGTGACACCATCATCACACATCGTGGGGTATATGGGTCAACGTACCATCTTTCCGGAAAAATACACCCTGTGCGGTGGCCAGACCGCCGGTGTGCGTGTAAGCAATTAAGAGCATATATGCCGAAACCGGCGTGTAAATAGGCACCGCGACCTTCGTCGCCAAGTTAGAAATAAAAACGAGATTCTCATGCAATGGGGTTAGACAGTTTACAAAAGATACATCTACTTTATTTACACAAGTTACACGGGAACGACTATACACCGGAAATGCCAAAAGGTACCCACCTCGAAATATGCTGACCGGAACGCCTGGAGCCACAACACTCTCACAATCGGCACCCAGACCTAAGAAAATCCCCCCAAAAGAACAACAGGTCAGACTGAAAAGTATTCTGTAAGATACGGAACCCAAAACCCAAGAGTACGATGAAAACTCGGCAACGGAGGCGGTAACGCCGCGCGACGGACGACGGGGCCGCATGCGGTACGGCCGCGCGGTCAAATTCGCCGCGCGCCGCTTGGGGGTTGCACCCCACGCGGCATTGGCTGCGCAGCGCGTCCGCTGCCTGCGCGCGGCACCCCGCGCGGCACCTGCCCGCGCTGGTGCCGTTGCTTGCGGGCGGCGCCCCGCGCGGCATTGGCCGCCCGGCGCGTGCGCTGCCTGCGGACGGCACCCCGCGCGGCACCTATCCGCGCGGGTGCCCTTGCTTGCGGGCGGCGCCCCGTGCGGCATTGGCCGCGCGGCGCGTACGCCGCCTGCGGGCGGCACCCCGCGCGGCACCTGGCCGCGCGGGTGCCCTTGCTTGCGGGCGGCGCCCCGCGCGGCATTGGCCGCGCGGCGCGTGCGCCGCCTGCGGGTGGCGCCCCGCGTTGTGCTTGTCCATGCGGGTGCCGCAGCCCGCGGGCGGCGCCCCGCGTAGCATTGGCTGCGCGGCGGTTGCCCGCGCGGGTGCCGCAGCCCGCGGGCGGCGCCCCGCGCGGCACTAGGCCGCGCGGCGTGGCGGTGGCGGCGACTAAACGGAAAAATGACGAAACCTTAATGAAAACCGAAAAAGGAACTTCGCTTACCACGATTTCGTCGAAGGAGATGATCCGCTCACTCTTCCGGCTCCGGCACGTTGATCGGAAGCGATCAGACTCCTCTGCTTTCTCCTTCTCTCCTTTTTTTTCCTCCGGTTATGTAATACCTGCCTTCTAAATTCATAATTTTGCTTTTACTTTAAATTTTTAGTAGTCCGGCGGGGGTTAAATGTCACGCCCCGGGTGTAAACCAGAACCCGGGACCGTCCACAGATCCGCCGTGCATACGGAATTT
Source organism: Tillandsia leiboldiana (assembly GCA_029204045.2). NCBI lineage: Eukaryota > Viridiplantae > Streptophyta > Magnoliopsida > Poales > Bromeliaceae > Tillandsia > Tillandsia leiboldiana. Next base: position 12,864 of record JAQNDB010000826.1, read on the forward strand.
TCCGTGTACACGAAGCGCTGGTAACCTGCTCAGATATAAAATATATAATAAAGGAGCATAAAACAGAGCTAAACTAAAACTAATACAACTCAGACAAATGCTGGAAATAAAAGTACAATAAGCTCTCACAAATATACAAGTGTCTCTCCCAGCTCACGAAATAAATACAACCAGCTGGCCGCAGCCAGACCCAAAATAAAAGGAAATACAACCGTCTGAGTGTACTGGGGATACATCAAAACTACAAAACTCGAACTCGGGGCAGTGGCTATCTAATCCGCGATCCTCTTACCTCGATCCAGGGAAGAGGGTCCGGCAACTCCCGCAGAGGACTCTGCAAAACAAAGGGGAAAAGAAAAGAGAAAGCAGTGGGGGGTGAGAACTACTATAAAAATAGTAGCCTCCCCTAGTGGGTAGACCTCAAACTCAGACATGCCCACTAGGACTATCAGAGGCTAAAATGAAAACAGAGGTGGTAAGCTACAAGTACACTACTGATGAAGAGCTACCACTAACATGCCTCTAAGATGCCTAACTAAAGAATAGCTGAAAGCATGCACCAGAACGTCAAAGACTGACAGACCAACCCAATCAAAACACCAGTAAACACTGGTACTGCCTGCTCTGCTATAAACCTCACAACTCAGTATCTCCCCTGTCCAAATGACCGGAACCCAACACGGTCTGACCGGCACCCAACACGGTCTGAAACCTACTCCGGAGTGGCACTCGAGGGGAGCGACCCCACACGAGCATAGTATCACTGTCACTAGTATCATCAGTATCACAAAATAGCAGGACAGGGTCACGACTCTGATCAAAGTGGGAAAACCCATCCACTAAAGGGAAACTCGATCCCCTACCTCCAATCTGATGCAAAAGTAATAATAATAATAATAATCCGGTCAACCGCCCACAGTCCGCGGTCGCCGCAACACCCAAACATCGATCCCCGACTGTCCCAACTCTGAACATCTGACTACACAATCCCCTAAGACTAGACGACAGGAGAACGAATAAAAGCATGGTTTCTCCTAAGTCATTTCCAATATGTTTGTGTAGCAGAAAAAGGTGGCCTAGCTAGATGACCATTCAAGCATGCAAAGTCCTTTATTTGATAAAATCATTTCAATTATTCTAACATATGCAACATTAAGTGTTTGGAACTCCCGATGTACATGTGGCAGGATATATGATACATGATACAATTTAGATGCACAATCTACTAGCAAGTACCCCTTTTATAACATGCATTCTAACCACATGCCCAAACCTTCCCTTAACATATGACATGATATGGCTTTAGTATTCTTTCCAACTAATTAAATTGCATATCTAAACATGGGAACACCACTTACTAATTTGTAGCCTGCTAACAATGCAAGTATTAACAAAGGAACCTTAATCTCATACAAGCATGCTAGATACATTCACAATTAATAGCACATGATCAAGGCATTCTAATAGGCCTAGTGACATTCACAAGTAGGAGGTTCACAACATCACCCACCTCGAGCGCTATTCCAAGTTCCCAAAAGCGAAGTCCAAGATCAGTCCAAAACTCACCACCAATCTGTACAAAATACCCCAAAGGAAAATACATAAGCTATCCATTCTCAATTTCCAAAATCTGTCCCCTAATTCCACAGTCCAGAATTCTCTAATTTTTACCTACGAATAATGCCCAGAAAAATCCAAGAAAAATACTATCGCGATCCTCGCGACGAGCCCGTCGAAACGAGTACCTGTACGCCCAAATCGGAGTTTCCTACGCTGAGATAAAAATCCGGCAAGGGGTACACCCCAATCCAAACTGTACCAAATTTCTGTAACAAAGAACCACAGAGAAAGGAGATTCTCACCCTCGTTCAAAATCCAGAAAAATCTGAGAAAAATCCAGAAGACTCCTTCCGAAGAGTAGATGAAGATTGCCTTTTGAATCGCCTCAATCCGACGTCTGAGCGAAAAGATACGGCAAGAACACCGCGGTGCTGTCCAAAAGTCCGCGAAGAAAATGGGTCAAATGGGTGCTGAGAAAACTCCAAGATCAGCACGGAAATTGAGGAACCTCAAAACACAGGAGTTGAAGTCCTACCTGTCGTGAGTCCAACGGCGCAAGAATCGGCGAAATCCGATGTCGGGGTGAGTCGGAGGAGTCCAAACACTGAGAAGGGGCGAAGAAGATCGCCGGGAAACAAGCGTCGCGCCGCGCCGTAAAATGGTGAACCTCGGGAAGAGTGCCTCCAAAAATCCTCAAAGTTCTCCAATGGGTAGTGCACTGAGGGAGGGAAAACTTCTCTGAAGAATGCTCTGCAAAAATGGGGTCCAAAAGGCTAAAAGAACGAACAGGGAAAGCTATTTATAGGCCCAGCCCATAAGCTGTTGGGTCGGGTTTTCGGGCGCAGGTTTCGGGCGCACTGCGCCCGGAAACCCGGTTGTACGCCTCCCGTCCGACGCGCCCGAAACTCCCAGGGGCAGCCACGTCACCCCAAACAGGGGACAGCAAATCCCGGCGGCCCGCTAAGCGCCGCGTGTCCCCTCGCGGTCAGCGGGGGTAGGTACGGCCGCCCAACCGTGAGGCGACACATGGCGCACTCGAGTGCGGCCGACCGCCCGCCTGGCGCCACTGTGCGCGCGCTGTCCCGAGGCGCCCCCCCGTGCACACCGTGGACCGCGCCCACGTGAGCCAACGAATCCGAAGCCGCCACGTGTCATGCGCCCGGTCCACCGCAACCCCGCAAAACCGGTGAGCCGTGCCGCGTGCGCCGGCCTATCAGGGCACGCCACGCTTCTCCCGCCCGCGGTCCATGCACCGCCGCGCCACCCCGTGGACCGAGCTGCGTGAGCCGGCCAATAATAGGCCGCCACGTGGCTCAGGCCGGTCCACGAGTCTCCCCCATGCACCGAAAATCCCCGAAAACTTCCGGAAGCCCGCTTTTGGTCATCCGGACTCCAAATTTAACAAGCAAATAGCCGTTTTCAAGCGTTTTTCCGCGCTGAATCCAAATCCAACCTCAGATTGGCCCAAAACCTTTTCTAAAATTCAGAAAATGCAGCCGAAGGCCAAATCCGCTCTCAAAGTCTCACAAGGCCCATCTGTGGCACCCCTTCGATGCACCATGGGCCAGACACACCAACACTAGGTGTTCTACACAGTGGATTCACCGGAAAGTTGCATGGAAAAAACCAGTACACTACATCCTCCCCCACAAGAAAAAGTTTCGTCCTCAAAACAAAAGTCATACCTCAAGCAGGGGCCTCAAACAAGTGGGGGTAAGCATCCATCATCGCTGACTCCAGCTCCCAGGTAGCCTCGCGCTCATCATGACTGCTCCAGAGGACCTTCACGTACGGGATGGCCTGACTGCGCAACTCCCTAACCTCACGGTCCAAGATCCTCAACGGTCGCTCAACATAGCTCAGGTTCTCAGCAACCTCCAATGGGGTGAAATCGATGATACGGGACGGGTCATGAACATACCTCCTCAGTGTCGATACATGAAAAACATTGTGAACACCTGAAAGCCTGGGAGGAAGCGCAAGCCTGTAGGCAACTGGCCCTAAGCGCTCCAACACCTCAAAAGGTCCAATATAACGAGGGCTCAGTTTCCCACGAATGCCAAATCTCCGAATCCCCTTCGAAGGCGAGACTTTCAGAAAAACATGGTCACCCACCTGAAACTCTAAGTCTCGCCGTTGAGTATCAGCATAACTCCTCTGTCGACTCTGGGCGGTCTCGAGATGTCGTCGTATCAATCTGACCTTTTCCTCTGCCTCTAATAGTAGATCAGGACCCAAAGTCTTCTTCTCACCCACGTCACTCCAATATAGGGGTGACCGACACTTGCGTCCATACAACGCTTCAAACGGAGCCATCTGAATGCTCGCTTGATAGCTGTTGTTGTACGCAAACTCAACTAATCCCAAGTGTCGGTACCATCCTCCTCCAAAGTCCAGAACGCATGCTCTCAACATATCCTCGAGGGTCTGAATAGTGCGCTCTGACTGCCCATCGGTCTGTGGGTGGAATGCTGTACTGAATCGGAGCTGCGTCTCCAAGGCTGTCTGTAAACTCCTCCAGAAATGCGAGACAAACCTCGGGTCTCTATCTGATACGATGGAAATGGGTACCCCGTGCAATCTAACCACCTCAGCCAAGTACGCCTGTGCGAGTTGCTCCATCGGCCAAGTCATCTGAACCGGCAAGAAGTGAGCGGACTTTGTAAGCCTGTCCACGACCACCCAGATAGCATCCGCTCCCGTCTGTGCTCTCGGCAAACTAGTAACAAAATCCATCGTAACATGTTCCTATTTCCATTCAGGGATTGGGAGACTCTGCAACTTGCCAGCAGGTACACGATGCTCAGCCTTTACTTGCTGACAAGTTAGACAGTGTGCTACAAATCTCCCAATATCTCTTTTCATCCCATTCCACCAAAACTGTGCCTTAAGATCCCTATACATCTTAGTCCCACCAGGATGGATGGTATAAGGTGTATAGTGGGCCTCCCTCAAGATCTGCTCTCGAATCTCTGCATCCATAGGCACACAAGCGCGGTCCCTGTACCGCAGTACTCCCGCAGCATCAACTGAAAAGTCCCCTATCAAACCAGTCTGCATCTGCTCTCGAATCCTCATCAGGTGGGGGTCCTCACTCTGTCTCTCCCGAATCCTGTCCAACAGAGTGGGCTGCACGACTAGAGACATAAGTCTAGCAGAGACCCCAGGGGACACAACCTCGAGCTCTAACCGCCTCATCTGCTCAAGTAATGGCGCCTGATCGGTGATCATCAAAGATAGACTCTGTACTGCTCTCCTGCTCAGGGCATCAGCAACCACGTTGGCCTTGCCAGGATGGTATAATATGTCTACATCATAATCTTTCAACAATTCCAACCATCTGCGCTGCCTCAAGTTGAGCTCCTTCTGTGTGAACAGGTATTTCAAGCTCTTGTGGTCGGTGTAAATCTCGCAGTGCTCCCCATACAGGTAGTGGCGCCACAACTTTAGTGCAAAAATCACTGCAGCTAGCTCCAAATCAAGGGTAGGGTAATTCTTTTCATAATCTTTCAGTTGCCGAGAGGCATAAGCGATTACCCTTCCCTCCTGCATCAGCACGCAACCAAGTCCACTGTGCGATGCGTCGCTGTATATCACGTATCCTTTCCCCATAACGGGGAGGGAAAGGACAGGAGCCGACATCAATCTGTTCTTTAATTCCTCAAAGCTCCTCTGGCAATCCTCACTCCAAGTAAACTTAATCCCTTTTCGCGTCAAACGAGTGAGGGGTGTGGAAAGTTTCGCAAAACCTTCCACAAACCGACGGTAATATCCTGCTAAGCCCATGAAACTGCGGACCTCTGATACCGTCGTCGGTCGGGGCCAATCCCGGACTGCCTCGATCTTCGCCGGGTCTACTGCCACTCCAGCGGCTGAAATCACGTGGCCCAAAAAGACAACCTCCCGAAGCCAAAAATCACACTTAGATAACTTGGCATACAACTTTCTCTCTCACAGAAGTTGTAGCACAATCCTCAGGTGCTCCTCGTGCTCCACATCGCTTGGGGAATAAACTAGGATGTCATCAATAAAAACAACGACGAACCGATCCAGGTATGGTCGAAAAATCCTGTTCATTAAATCCATAAAAGCAGCAGGGGCATTTGTCAATCCAAAAGGCATGACGGTGAACTCATAATGCCCGTACCGCGACCTGAATGCCGTCTTTGGGATGTCCTCGGCCTTCACCTTCAATTGGTGGTAACCAGACTGTAAGTCAATCTTGGAGAAGACACAAGACCCTTGCAGCTGATCAAATAAGTCATCAATGCGCGGCAAAGGGTACTTGTTCTTGATGGTCGCTTTATTCAGCTCCCGGTAGTCAACGCACAGTCGAAGCGAACCATCTTTCTTCTTCACAAATAGCACCGGCGCTCCCCAAGGCGATACACTCGGTCTCACAAAACCCTTGTCCATTAAATCCTGGAGTTGCGCCTTTAATTCTCGCAGCTCAGCCGGTGCCATTCGGTAAGGAGCCTTAGAGATTGGCGCAGTTCCTGGAACTACGTCAATCAAAAACTCAACCTCCCTATCCGGCGGCATACTAATCAGCTCTGGAGGAAACACATCCGGGAACTCGCGGGCAATCGGGATATCCGCGAGTCCCGGAGCCGCCATAGGCTCCTTAACCACAGATGCCATAAAGGCTACGCATCCACTGCGCATCATCTGCCTCGCACGAGAAGTCGAAACCACATAGGCAAAGAAAGCACTCTGGCACCCCCCGAAAACGAACACCTCCTGGCCTGGCTCGCTAAAGGTAACAGTCCTCGCGGCGCAATCAATCGTCGCGAAATAGCGAGCCAGCCAATCCATCCCCAGCACCATATCAAAATCTCGCAGCTGACTAAGGACCATCAGGTCCGCTGGCAAAACCCAAGACTCAAGCTGTACCGGGCAAGACCAACAACACTCCTCTACATACAATATGTGATCGGGAATCCGTACCTCTAATGCATGTGGCAACCGACCTAACTCTAGTCCATGAGATGATGCAAATGCTCTACTAATAAAAGAATGTGATGCACCGGTATCAAATAAAGTGCGAGCTCTAATACCAAAAAGTAAAGTGATACCTGCCACCACGTGGTCGGCTGCCGTGGAGTCCCCTACCTGAGCGGCGTAGACTCGCCCGCTCTGAGCTGGTGGTCGGTAGTCTGCAGGGTGGGAGGAAGGAGCCCTGCTCGCAGGAGCATAGGGCCGCTGAGCTGGCGGTCGCTGCTGAGGTGGAAGAGAAACTGAGGCCGAAGAAGGCGCCACTGATGCCGAAAAAGGGCATGAAGATCGTATGTGCCCGGCCTGACCGCAGCCATAACAACGCCCCCACCTCTGATCACAAGTGCCGGGGAAATGCTGACCCCCGCAGAAGATACAACTGCCAGGGGCCCGAAACTGCTGCGACTGCTGCTGCTGCTGCTGCCTGTGCGACTGCCGCTGAGATCCCTGCTGTCGCGACTGCGACCTCTGCTGCTGCGAGTGCTGCTGCTGTCGCTGGGGCTGCTGATGCTGTGGGGGCCTCTGGGATCCCCCAGGCCCTCGCCGCTCCGAACTCCCCCGGCCCGTAAACTGAGGCGGTGGCGGTCGGGGCGGCCTCCAGGAGCTGGCCTGTCCCCCCTCATCCGATGCTGGTCGCTTCCTCTCAGAACTCTGAGCGACCAGACCTCCGCGTCTAGAAACAACATGATCTCCCCTCTCGACCCACTGTGCATGATCCACTGCCTCTGATAAAGTCTGAAGCCTCTGGGCGTGTACCAAGGTATAGATCTCGGGGCGCAAACCTGTCTCAAACAGCTCCACCTGGTGCAGCCCATCCCTGGCAACATAGGGTACGCAGTTGAGCAACTGCGTAAACTCCTGGAAATAATCCCACACTGGGCGATCACCCTGCTGCAGGTTCTTCAAGTCATCTTCTATCTTCTTCTTCACGCTCGTGGAGAAGTAGGTGTCAAGGATCATCCTCCTGAACTCCGACCAGGGTAGCTGTCGGGTGACCTGAAACTCTAAGGGCTCGACCCGACGCCACCAAGCATCTGCATCCCCCTCTAGACAGTGTACTGCCAAATGTGCTCTGAACCTCTGGTCAATGAAGAAGTCCCGAAACAACTTCTCCATTGACGCTAGCCACGATCCAATCTCCCAAGGGTGAGTGCTCCGCCCCGAGAACTTAGGGGGTCCTTGCTTACAGAACTGCGTGAGTTTGTCAAAAAACTCCCGCTCCTCCTCTGGGGTCAAAGGACTGAACATCCCCTGGGCCCCACTGCTCGACAACGGCGCTGTAGGGGCAGGTGGAATAGTCGGTGGTAAAACAGGTGGTACGGGGGCCTCTGCAGTAGTAGGGGGAGGTGCCGCAACCTGGGCAAATAACTGCTCGAACCTCTGCTCCTGTCGGCGGTGGCTCTCCGCCAACTGGGCCACCATGGCCCTCAGCTCACTGATCTCAGAAGGCCCGGACTGCTCCGGCTCCTCCGGGGGTGTAGGAGTACCCCAAGTAGGAATCTGCTGCCTAGGAGGCATCCTGCCACACAAGAATCCACGGGTCAGTAAACCAAACCACTCTCGACCCAATCCAGCGAAAGTCATGGGCCTTCCCCTATTTCTGTAACCTTATGTTGTCTGCAGCCAACATAATAGTCCCCCAGAAATAGGCTATGCCAATCCCTCTCCACTCACAGGAAGAGTTAACAACTAATTGCCGACTTTCGCACAATATCACGTCACTCACGCTCTGCCTTCCTAGGGTCTGCCAAAAGCCTAGGGTTTCCTAAGTCCCAACTGACCTATCCCTAAGCTCTGATACCAACTAATCTGTCACGCCCCGGGTGTAAACCAGAACCCGGGCCCGTCCACAGATCCGCCGTGCATACGGAATTTTCCGTGTACACGAAGCGCTGGTAACCTGCTCAGATATAAAATATATAATAAAGGAGCATAAAACAGAGCTAAACTAAAACTAATACAACTCAGACAAATGCTGGAAATAAAAGTACAATAAGCTCTCACAAATATACAAGTGTCTCTCCCAGCTCACGAAATAAATACAACCAGCTGGCCGCAGCCAGACCCAAAATAAAAGGAAATACAACCGTCTGAGTGTACTGGGGATACATCAAAACTACAAAACTCGAACTCGGGGCAGTGGCTATCTAATCCGCGATCCTCTTACCTCGATCCAGGGAAGAGGGTCCCGCAACTCCCGCAGAGGACTCTGCAAAACAAAGGGGAAAAGAAAAGAGAAAGCAGTGGGGGGTGAGAACTACTATAAAAACAGTAGCCTCCCCTAGTGGGTAGACCTCAAACTCAGACATGCCCACTAGGACTATCAGAGGCTAAAATGAAAACAGAGATGGTAAGCTACAAGTACACTACTGATGAAGAGCTACCACTAACATGCCTCTAAGATGCCTAACTAAAGAATAGCTGAAAGCATGCACCAGAACGTCAAAGACTGACAGACCAACCCAATCAAAACACCAGTAAACACTGGTACTGCCTGCTCTGCTATAAACCTCACAACTCAGTATCTCCCCTGTCCAAATGACCGGAACCCAACACGGTCTGACCGGCACCCAACACGGTCTGAAACCTACTCCGGAGTGGCACTCGAGGGGAGCGACCCCACACGAGCATAGTATCACTGTCACTAGTATCATCAGTATCACAAAATAGCAGGACAGGGTCACGACTCTGATCAAAGTGGGAAAACCCATCCACTAAAGGGAAACTCGATCCCCTACCTCCAATCTGATGAAAAAGTAATAATAATAATAATAATCCGGTCAACCGCCCACAGTCCGCGGTCGCCGCAACACCCAAACATCGATCCCCGGCTGTCCCAACTCTGAACATCTGACTACACAATCCCCTAAGACTAGACGACAGGAGAACGAATAAAAGCATGGTTTCTCCTAAGTCATTTCCAATATGTTTGTGTAGCAGAAAAAGGTGGCCTAGCTAGATGACCATTCAAGCATGCAAAGTCCTTTATTTGATAAAATCATTTCAATTATTCTAACATATGCAACATTAAGTGTTTGGAACTCCCGATGTACATGTGGCAGGATATATGATACATGATACAATTTAGATGCACAATCTACTAGCAAGTACCCCTTTTATAACATGCATTCTAACCACATGCCCAAACCTTCCCTTAACATATGACATGATATGGCTTTAGTATTCTTTCCAACTAATTAAATTGCATATCTAAACATGGGAACACCACTTACTAATTTGTAGCCTGCTAACAATGCAAGTATTAACAAAGGAACCTTAATCTCATACAAGCATGCTAGATACATTCACAATTAATAGCACATGATCAAGGCATTCTAATAGGCCTAGTGACATTCACAAGTAGGAGGTTCACAACATCACCCATCTCGAGCGCTATTCCAAGTTCCCAAAAGGGAAGTCCAAGATCAGTCCAAAACTCACCACCAATCTGTACAAAATACCCCAAAGGAAAATACATAAGCTATCCATTCTCAATTTCCAAAATCTGTCCCCTAATTCCACAGTCCAGAATTCTCTAATTTTTACCTGCGAATAATGCCCAGAAAAATCCAAGAAAAATACTATCGCGATCCTCGCGACGAGCCCGTCGAAACGAGTACCTGCACGCCCAAATCGGAGTTTCCTACGCTGAGATAAAAATCCGGCAAGGGGTACACCCCAATCCAAACTGTACCAAATTTCTGTAACAAAGAACCACAGAGAAAGGAGATTCTCACCCTCGTTCAAAATCCAGAAAAATCTGAGAAAAATCCAAAAGACTCCTTGCGAAGAGTAGATGAAGATTGCCTTTTGAATCGCCTCAATCCGACGTCTGAGCGAAAAGATACGGCAAGAACACCGCGGTGCTGTCCAAAAGTCCGCGAAGAAAAATGGGTCAAATGGGTGCTCAGAAAACTCCAAGATCAGCACGGAAATCGAGGAACCTCAAAACACAGGAGTTGAAGTCCTACCTGTCGTGAGTCCAACGACGCAAGAATCGGCGAAATCCGATGTCGGGGTGAGTCGGAGGAGTCCAAACACTGAGAAGGGGCAAAGAAGATCGCCGGGAAACAAGCGTCGCGCCGCGCCGTAAAATGGTGAACCTCGGTAAGAGTGCCTCCAAAAATCCTCAAAGTTCTCCAATGGGTAGTGCACTGAGGGAGGGAAAACTTCTCTGAAGAATGCTCTGCGAAAATGGGGTCCAAAAGGCCAAAAGAACGAACAGGGAAAGCTATTTATAGGCCCAGCCCATAAGCTGTTGGGCCGGGTTTTCGGGCGCAGGTTTCGGGCGCACTGCGCCCGGAAACCCGGTTGTACGCCTCCCGTCCGACGCGCCCGAAACTCCCAGGGGCAGCCACGTCACCCCAAACAGGGGACAGCAAATCCCGGCGGCCCGCTAAGCGCCGCGTGTCCCCTCGCGGTCAGCGGGGGTAGGTACGGCCGCCCAACCGCGAGGCGACACATGGCGCACTCGAGTGCGGCCGACCGCCCGCCTGGCGCCACTGTGCGCGCGCTGTCCCGAGGCGCCCCCCCGCGCACACCGTGGACCGCGCCCACGTGAGCCAACGAATCCGAAGCCGCCACGTGTCATGCGCCCGGTCCACCGCAACCCCGCAAAACCGGTGAGCCGTGCCGCGTGCGCCGGCCTATCAGGGCACGCCACGCGTCTCCCGCCCGCGGTCCATGCACCGCCGCGCCACCCCGTGGACCGAGCTGCGTGAGCCGGCCAATAATAGGCCGCCACGTGGCTCAGGCCGGTCCACGAGTCTCCCCCATGCACCGAAAATCCCCGAAAACTTCCGGAAGCCCGCTTTTGGTCATCCGGACTCCAAATTTAACAAGCAAATAGCCGTTTTCAAGCGTTTTTCCGCGCTGAATCCAAATCCAACCTCAGATTGGCCCAAAACCTTTTCTAAAATTCAGCAAATGCAGCCGAAGGCCAAATCCGCTATCAAAGTCTCACAAGGCCCATCTGTGGCACCCCTTCGATGCACCATGGGCCAGACACACCAACACTAGGTGTTCTACACAGTGGATTCACCGGAAAGTTGCATGGGAAAAACCAGTACACTACATCCTCCCCCATAAGAAAAAGTTTCGTCCTCAAAACAAAAGTCATACCTCAAGCAGGGGCCTCAAACAAGTGGGGGTAAGCATCCATCATCGCTAACTCCAGCTCCCAGGTAGCCTCGCGCTCATCATGACTGCTCCAGAGGACCTTCACGTACGGGATGGCCTGACTGCGCAACTCCCTAACCTCACGGTCCAAGATCCTCAACGGTCGCTCAACATAGCTCAGGTTCTCAGCAACCTCCAATGGGGTGAAATCGATGATACGGGACGGGTCATGAACATACCTCCTCAGTGTCGATACATGAAAAACATTGTGAACACCTGAAAGCCTGGGAGGAAGCGCAAGCCTGTAGGCAACTGGCCCTAAGCGCTCCAACACCTCAAAAGGTCCAATATAACGAGGGCTCAGTTTCCCACGAATGCCAAATCTCTGAATCCCCTTCGAAGGCGAGACTTTCAGAAAAACATGGTCACCCACCTGAAACTCTAAGTCTCGCCGTCGAGTATCAGCATAACTCCTCTGTCGACTCTGGGCGGTCTCGAGATGTCGTCGTATCAATCTGACCTTTTCCTCTGCCTCTAATAGTAGATCAGGACCCAAAGTCTTCTTCTCACCCACGTCACTCCAATATAGGGGTGACCGACACTTGCGTCCATACAACGCTTCAAACGGAGCCATCTGAATGCTCGCTTGATAGCTGTTGTTGTACGCAAACTCAACTAATCCCAAGTGTCGGTACCATCCTCCTCCAAAGTCCAGAACGCATGCTCTCAACATATCCTCGAGGGTCTGAATAGTGCGCTCTGACTGCCCATCGGTCTGTGGGTGGAATGCTGTACTGAATCGGAGCTGCGTCCCCAAGGCTGTCTGTAAACTCCTCCAGAAATGCGAGACAAACCTCAGGTCTCTATCTGATACGATGGAAATGGGTACCCCGTGCAATCTAACCACCTCAGCCAAGTACGCCTGTGCGAGTTGCTCCATCGGCCAAGTCATCTGAACTGGCAAGAAGTGAGCGGACTTTGTAAGCCTGTCCACGACCACCCAGATAGCATCCGCTCCCGTCTGTGCTCTCGGCAAACTAGTAACAAAATCCATCGTAACATGTTCCCATTTCCATTCAGGGATTGGGAGACTCTGCAACTTGCCAGCAGGTACACGATGCTCAGCCTTTACTTGCTGACAAGTTAGACAGTGTGCTACAAATCTCCCAATATCTCTTTTCATCCCATTCCACCAAAACTGTGCCTTAAGATTGTTGGGTTATATGTAATAAGGATCTAAATAGGGGAAAAAACACCTAGAGGGGGGTGAATAGGTGTAAACGTATAAACACTCAAAAATCGTTGCGATAAAACCCAATGCGGAAATAAAAAATAATACGCAAGATTTTTACGTGGAAAACTCCATCACCGGAGTAAAAAACCACGGGACCGATAACACGGCAGAAATCCACTAGAATTAAAACACGTACAAGGTGATTTACCGTACACAATTACGACTCAACCTTTTCCATACGCTCCTAGAGGATCTTCTCCGCTCGCTCCGCGACGCTTCTCGAATCCACGATCTGCGCCCAACGCCGAATCCACGGCGTCCAACGTCGAATCCACGACGTCCGACCGAATCCACGGTCTTCACCCAATAGCACCCTTCGAATCCACGAACGTGCCTCGCTCCGAATCCACGAGAGCGGTTGAACCTTGAATCCACAAGGACACGCGAATCCACGCGCCGATTTTTGGGGTAAATCGTTGTTTTTGGGTGGTGATGATCCGCCGAATACTTAGATCAAAGATAGATCGGAAATACCATCTAAGTATTCATTAGTTTGATTCAACTCAAGATGTGAGTATGAAAACCTAGAATCAAACTAATCAATATAGATGAAGAAACATAGAGTATTCTCTAATGATTTTCTTTCTTCTCTATATGTGGATCTAGAGCCGTATAAGATGATACAGGAAAAAGACGGCTATGTGGATTTTCGACCCCCATGAAAAAGAGTCATAGGGTCTATTTATAGGTTAGAAACCCTAGGAAGGAGATAAGAATCAAAAACCTAACATTTCTGGAGATTTTACGGACGGCGATCCGGATCGGATTAGCTGTGATCCGGATCGTCGTAACGAGTCAGGCAATTCCAGAAAAACGAAGGTTCGGGATCCGGATCGAAGTGCTCGATCCGGATCGTTCATACAGTTCACCAAACATCAACGTTCGGGATCCGGATTGCGAAGCCTGATCCGGATCGTTCAAGGAAGATGGTAAACTCAGTGTTCGGGATCCGGATCAAGACAGGCTACGATCCGGATTGAACTGGTGTATGAACGAACCACCTTCGGGATCCGGATCGAACAACCTGATCCGGATCCTGAACATGTCCCAAGTCCAGTTTTTGATTTTTATGCAATGAAAGATTCTTCCAAGTGTTTCTACACTACAAGAAGTATTCGGATCACACAAAATCTTTAGTAAAACATACCTGATCCTTTTGAATTCTTCTTTCTTGAGATTGAGTTAAATGATCCAACTTTCTTCACCTTCAATCTTCAAGACTTGAGACTTTCACGAAACTACGCCAACTCAAATTCCGTAACAATCTCCCCCTTTGGCGGTTTCGTGACAAAACACAGATCCACTAAAGAAAATTCAAAAAGATATTTTTGTTGCTATCACCATACAACAAAAATTTACAATGGAGATCCAAAAATTTAAAAACATGAGATAAACTCCTAAAACAGGCTCTAGACTTAGCCATCTGTACTCTCTGCACAAAGAAATCATTCTTGACAAAAAGAGATCGTTAGATACCTCAAGAATATTTAGCATACAAAACCTAGTACAGAGATAGAGTTTATCTGATCATCATGACATTTGAGAATTCAGATATGTAAGAGAATCATAGTCAAAAACCAACATATCTTCTATGCAATTAAAAACCAAATGTCACAAAATGTTAGTCCAACATCAACTTGTTAGTCATATTACATGCCCAAATAGTTAGTCGAATAGTTAGTCGAAACATGCAAACAATCACAAGATAAAAACCAAAGTTGAAGTTGAAGTGATACTTACCTTGATGTATACAAAATCTTCATCAGCAAGATTTTCACAATCATTGTTCAAGTTCCCTTGATGTTCACTTACCTTGATGTTCATTCACATCATCATTGTACCTTGATGCAGTCATCATTGTTCATCATTGATGTATACAAGATCACAATTTTCACAATATCATTGTTCAAGTTCTCTAAGCTCTCTCCCCCTTTTTGTCACAAACAAAGCCAAAGTTACCAAAAAAATTGAAGGAGAGTTAAAAAAATATCAACGAAAATGTTCCGAATTTTAAGAACTAGAACTAAAAGTAAGTCCTAAAAACTGAAAAACCTGCACAAAAAGATTAGAAAGAAGGTTAAGTCAGTCAGAATCCGAACTAGTGGGATTGGTACAATCCAACTTCTTAAAAATCGCTTGAAGCATTTTTGACATTCTGGAGACCTTTCTTTTCATCTTATGTTGCTCAGAGATAATCTGTTTGAGATTTGTAGACACGCTGTCTTGTTCAGCAGACGATCTTCGCTCTTCTTGTCAAAGTGAGGACCCTACATTCGCTTTTGCTGTGTGTCTCCAGGACGTTGAAGGATGTAGTATAGAACCAGACGGTGCATCTTGACCTTCAATCCATGGAGATTCTCTAGTGAGAGAGCGAGCTCTGGTGAGGGGTCTATCAATCTGAATTCCAGTTCCCCTCGAATTCTTTCGCCTAGTGTACTGCTTGGTTGTTGAGGACGATCTCATCAGCTTCTTGTTCTTCAAGTACAACCTATCTTCTTTGTCAATAGCTTTTTGTGCTTGTTCACAAATCTCTTCCCAGTCTTCTTCATCTGATTCTGAATCAATTTGATAGACTTTCTTTGTCTCTTCTTGATTTGAGTCATCTTGTTCTTTTTTTATATAAGACCCACTCGGTCCTACCATTGCTACCAAAAGGAAGATTATCCAGGCGAATGCCATTGGTGCAAGTGCTTAAAAGTTTTAAAATCCTGTGAACAATAACTCAAAAACACATGAAAAATTGTTAATTTTCAAAAATTTGAAAAATTGTACCCAAACAATCATAATCATATAGAGAGACTAAGAATCAAATTAGTTTTGCAAAAAGGACTTTTAAAAATAGATCAATTGCATGATTTTCGAAAATCCTTATTATATGCCCTAAAACCGAAATTTTAGAAATCGAAGCCTAAAAATCCGTTAATCAGGAGAATACCTAGCATATAATCAAAACTAATCTACCCAGAGTTCTTATTTCAAAAGAAATTTGATCAAAAACCATCCACAAACAAAGTTGATCCAAGAAATTCATCACGTTTGAGGAGGAAAAGAGAAAAACGGTGAAAAACCGAGATTTTGATCAAGAAAACTTACTTGGAGTTGAAGAACTTGAGTTTGAAAGCTTCCAGGAAGGATGAAATCTAGAGAGAGAGGCTCTGGAAACTTTGGAACAAAAGATTGGAGTAAAAGAAATCAAAACCCTTTTGTTCTTTATAAAACCTAGCCGCGATCCGGATCAGTTCATAACTGCGATCCGGATCGGCTACCCGCAGTGAGAAACTGCGTTCGGGATCCGGATCGGCAGATACAATCCGGATCGTCAGCCCGCAGAAGAATTCCTGCGTTCGGGATCCGGATCATCTTGCCCGATCCGGATCGGCTCCAACTTTTTCTTTAGAAAATTTCAGAGAAATTCAAGAAAAACCAGAAAAAGATTGTAAGCACAAATGTGTATCAACTTTAAACAAAAATCATCGTTTCATACAACAAGAATTAGATTATGCCAAATCTATCAATAATATCCAAAAATGAAACGAAAATTTACAAAAATTAAATCCCTTAAAGTTGAACACCTTCAATTACATCTAACTTGATCTTATGAGTAATGCCTTTATCAAATCATCAATTCAGTAAAGAAAATGAAATACAAAGATCAATAGATGTTTGAAATCCCAAATATAATAGATAATGTATCTAGACAATCTGTTGAAGAGAGTGGCTCTTTGAGCATCTTTCTTTAAAAACCCACCTTATACCAACCTTGAAATTTGACGGAGTCAAGTATTTCAACATGCATTTTACTTAATCAAAAATTTGAACAACCATGCTTGGTATACATGTGGTAGCTGCACACAATACTCGGACGACCGAGGTGGTAGCTCTTTCCTCCATGTGGTGGTAGTTTTCACACTCCTCATTGGGATGTAACTCTTTCCACATCTTTTGAGCATTTTACTTTTTCTATGACTCCCCCTCAATTGGCTATCAATTATTTAAGATATAAAGCATTCAACCAAATATTGATCTCGATTTCATACTCGACTAAGCAGTCAAATAAGATAATGACTATACCAAGAGATCATAGAGAGAGAGAAATTGACTTTGATCACTTAGAAGATGATTTAATTAACATAAATGATCATTGCAACAGTGAAATATTATGATGGCAAAAGCATAATAAATTTCTAAATGTGCGAAAAGATGCAATTAAAGTCAATTATGATCTATGCTCAATTAATGTCCTATGTACAAACATAGATAATGAACAAAACAAAAACAAATACAAAACCTATCCTAAGCAAAGGTTTCAAAAAGAAGTTTATTTCAAGGAAAGCATTCCAATTGCTTTTCGTAAATGAATAAAACGTTTTTGATCCAAAGGTTTTGTTAGAATGTCAGCTAATTGATCCTCAGTTGAAATATATGAAAGTTGAAGAGTATTTGATTCAACTAGCTCTCTAAGAAAATGATATCTAAGTTCAATATGTTTTGTTCTAGAGTGCAACACAGGGTTTTTAGAAATGTTAATTGCACTTGTGTTGTCACAAAGAATTGTTACCGAAGATGCAGAAATGCGGAAGTCGCTCAATACGCTTTTCATCCAAATGAGTTGAGTTGAGCAACTTCCAGCTGAAATGTATTCCGCTTCGGCAGTCGAGAGTGCTATGCAGTTCTGCTTTTTACTGTGCCATGCAACAAGGCAATGGCCAAGATAGAAGCATGCACCACTCGTGCTTTTCCGATCATCCACTGATCCTGCCCAATCGGCATCTGAGTATCCAACAATATCCAAACTTGTTCCCATAGGATACCAAATTCCGAAATTAATTGATCCTTTGATATACCGGATGATCCTTTTCACCGCTTTCAGGTGAACCTCCTTTGGTGCTGATTGATATCTCGCGCAAATCCCAACACCAAAAGATATATCCGGGCGACTAGCCGTGAGGTAAAGTAGACTTCCAATCATACTTCGATACAGTTTCTCGTCTACATTCTCACTATGTGATTCACTTCCAAGTCCCTTGTGGCTAGTTCCCATTGGAGTCGGAAAATCTTTACAATTTTCGAGATCAAACTTTTTGACCAACTCCATTGCATACTTGGATTGACTCAAGTGAATACCTTCATCATTTTGTTTAATTTGCAATCCAAGGAAATAAGTCAATTCGCCCATCATGGACATCTCAAATTCGCTTTCCATGGTCTCCGCGAATTTAGAAGCATCATTATCTCTTGTTGCGCCAAATACAATGTCATCGACATAGATTTGTGCTACAATGAAATTGCTTTGATAATGCTTCACAAAGAGAGTCCTATCAGCTCCCCCTCGAGTATAGCCCTTCTCCAAAAGGTGCTTTGTTAACCTTTCGTACCATGCTCGCGGTGCTTGTTTCAGACCGTAAAGAGCCTTTTTCAAACGAAAAACATGGTTAGGTTGTTTATGATCTACAAAACCTTTCGGTTGAGCCACATAAACTTCCTCATTTAAAAACCCATTTAGAAATGCGCTCTTAACGTCCATTTGAAATAATTTGATTTTAAAATGACAAGCAATAGCAAATAGTATACGAATGGACTCGAGTCTAGCTACAGGGGCGAATGTTTCATCAAAGTCTATACCTTCTACTTGAGAATAGCCTTGAGCAACTAATCGTGCCTTGTTCCTGATGATAGTACCATCCTCATTTTTCTTGTTCTTGAAGATCCATTTGGTACCTATCACATTGTGTTGCTTTGGAGGCTTCGTTAATTCCCAGACTTTGTTTCGCTCAAATTGATGGAGCTCTTCCTGCATTGCTTTAATCCAGTAGTCATCCTGAAGAGCTTCATCTATGTTCTTTGGTTCGATTAAAGATACGTAGCAAGCGAATCCACAAACCAACTGCCTCCGAGTTCTGACTCCTTGTGGATCTCCAATAATATTCGATTCCGGATGATCCTTGGAGATTCGTAACGTTTGTTGAAACGGAGTACTCGGAGATACATGAGATGATTCCTGCACATCAGATAAACTTGAAGAACCATTAGATGCATCATTAATATTGGAAGTATTATTATGAGAAGATGCATTAGCAGGAGAATCATCATCTAGAGAGATATCGAGGGTAGATTTTCCAGATCCAAAGTGATAAGCTTCATCTACTTTAACATTTATAGATTCTACGATCGTCTTAGATTCAATGTTAAATACTCGATATGCTCTGCTATTCGTAGAATAACCCAAAAAGATCCCTTCATCACTTCGAGAGTCGAACTTTCCAAGATTTTCACGGTCACGTAAAATGTAACATCGACTCCCGAAGACACGAAAATATTTGATGTTGGGTTTTCTACTAAACCACAGCTCATATGGTGTATTTAAAGTTCCTGGGCGCAAGTAAACTCTATTAATGACATAGACAGCGGTGTTCACGGCTTCAGCCCAAAAATGTAGCGGTAAATTCCGGCTATGAAGCATCACACGCGCCATCTCTTGAACAACCCTGTTCTTGCGCTCAACAACACCATTCTGCTGAGGTGTATAGGGTGCCGAGAATTCATGTCTAATGCCATTTGAAGTGCAAAAATCAATGAATTTTGAATTTATGAATTCTCCACCTCTATCACTTCTAACACGAATGATCTTTTCATTCTTTTCAATCATAATACGATGGCAAATCTCATGAAAAGAGTCAAACGTATCAGCTTTCTCTTTTAAAAATGCTACCCAAGAAAACCGAGAGAAATCATCAACCAATAAAAAAATGTACCATTTACCTCCCAAAGATGGTTGACGGGTCGGCCCCATTAAGTCCATGTGCAAAAGTTCCAAGGGCCGTTTTGTACCAACGTGGTTCAAGTTCTTGTGTGCAGTCCTAGACTGTTTTCTCTTTTGGCAACCACCACACACAACGTTTTGTTTAAATAAAAGCTTTGGACCCCCCTTGACCACGTCCTTGTTTGAAATTCTAGTAAGTTCCTTAAAATTTAAGTAACCTAGCCTTTCATGCCAAAGAGTTTCATTATTCAAAGCGGCTAAGTTACAATTTTCAGAAAATTTATTAGGAACAACATAACAATTGTTTTCAGATCTAACCCCTTTTAAAAAGAAGACATGGTCCTTATCAGTTACAACGCATTCAACAGATGAAAAGTTAACTGAAAAACCATTGTCGCAAAGTTGACTTATGCTTATGAGGTTAGTCTTAAGGCCATCAACAAATAAGACGTTTTTCAAAATCGGGCCATCTGGAATAGCTACCGTCCCTTTTCCAACAATTTTGGAAGATCGACCGTCTCCGAAAACTACGTGTCCTCCGGAGATTTTCTCAAGATTTTGAAAACTATTTTTGTCACCGGTCATGTGACGGGAACACCCGCTATCCAGATACCAAGACGAACTATCATATGCATGCAAGGAAACGTTGGAAACAAGACAAGGAAAAATTTCACCTTTGCGCACCCAAACCCTTTTGGAGTGCGTCGGTAATGGTCGTGAAGTTATATGCCTAGGTGAAGGCGTCTTGTTATAGCGATTGTTGTTCCTTGATGAAATCGTCTTGCACGATGAACTACCAAATCTCTTTTCATTTGAAAAGTTTTGCTTTGATTTTTGGGGAGGAGCCTTTTTGGTAGTTGTTGCAAGAGGTCCTTGAGATGAGCGTTCGACTCCCGTCTTGCAATATCTTCTTATGTGCCCTGAAACACCACAACGAAAACATACCTTAGATCTTGACGATCCCAAAGAGGATGAAGTAGGTTTGTTGTCGTTGTTTGTCTTGAATTCCGGTGTCGGAGGAGGAGATACCGACTGAGGCACAAAAACTGTCTCACTCGAACTTGGACTGTTTCCAGTTTGAGTGTATCCGAGGCCGAACCGATTTGATTGACCAAGACCAAGAAGTCTATCCAACTTACTCCTTCCTGAAGAGAATCGTTGTAAGTCATTCTTGAGTTGGAAAATGGTCTTTGTCATTTCCAGGTTATCCTGTCGAGCCTCGTTGTAGAGCTTTGAGAAGTGATTCGCGTTATCCACCAGATTTGTATGTTCCTTCTCAAGTTGCTCATTGGACTCTTGAAGGGAAACATTTGCCTTTATCAGGTTTTCCCTTTCCACTTCAAGAGCGTTTGAGAGAGAAGTCGCCCTTTTTGCTTCTTCTTCGAGATCATGCACTCTCCCTCTCAAACTCTTGTTTTGCTTAGCCACTTTCTTTGAGTCCCTCAAAAGTCTGTGGTAGGCTAGAGCAAATTCTTCACCTTCCGAATCATCCGATTCGTTGTCCGTTGCATTCTTTTCAACAGTGGAGTTGGACAACGACTCGGATGTACTTGCCATAAAGCACATGAAGGGTGAAGATACGGACGCGTGGAATGCGGTGGAGCTCTTTTCTTCATCACTCGAAGACGACTCATTTGACGTTGAGTTGTCATCCCAAGTGACGACTTGCATCACCTTCTTCTTTGCCGGATACTTGTTAGGACACTCCGTTGCAATGTGGCCGTAGCCTCGACATTTGAAGCATTGTAGTTGTCCTTCTGAACTTTTCTTATCCTTTGAGAAGTTCTCTTGCTTTCTTGACTTGTAACCTGAAGTACCCTTGCCGTTGTTCAACTTTCCGAAGGATGGAGATTTGCTTGAATTATCCCTTCGAAAGTTGCGGCGAAACTTCCTTGTCAAGAGAGCGAGCTGCTTCTCAAATTCCTCCATAGAAAGGTTCTCGTCATCGTCTGAGGAGGATGTATCCGCGTCTTCTTCCTTAGTTGTTTTCAACGCATAACCTGAAGACTTAGAAGTGGATGCCTTTCCAGAAGAATTGTTAGTAGTAAATGTCATTTCATAAGTTTGTAATGAACCAACTAATTCTTCTACACGTATTCCGTCCGGGTGTTTAATAGTTTCAATGGCAGTAACCTTTGGGCGAAATCGTTCAGGAAGAGTTCTTAAGATCTTTCTTACAATCTTAAATTCTGGAATCTTCTCTCCCAGATTAGCACATGAGTTTACGATGTCTTGCAATCGTGTATAGTAGTCCGTGAAAGATTCATTTTCTGCCATTAAGATAGAGTCAAACTTGCTCGTAAGCAATTGCAGTCTCTGAATCTTCACGAGGTTAGTTCCCTCATGTGTAACCTGAAGAACATCCCAGATTTCTTTCGCAGTCTCACATGCCGAGACGCGAGAGAATTCAGTTTGAGATAAGGCATTAAAGATAGCATTAATTCCCTTGCCATTGTAAGAAGATGAATCTGACTCTTCCTTGGTCCATTTCGACCTAGGTTTTAAGGTGCGAACATCACCAATAAATTCAGTTGGATTAGACCATCCTAATTCAATTGATTGCCACACCCGTTCGTCGATGGAAATTAAAAAGGTTTTCATCCGTACTTTCCAGTACGCATAATTTGTTCCATCGAAGAACGGGGGTCGGTTGATGTTTCCACCTTCAACCATTGTTTACAACCCTATTCCCGCTCTGATACCACTTGTTGGGTTATATGTAATAAGGATCTAAATAGGGGAAAAAACACCTAGAGGGGGGGTGAATAGGTGTAAACGTATAAACACTCAAAAATCGTTGCGATAAAACCCAATGCGGAAATAAAAAATAATACGCAAGATTTTTACGTGGAAAACTCCATCACCGGAGTAAAAAACCACGGGACCGATAACACGACAGAAATCCACTAGAATTAAAACACGTACAAGGTGATTTACCGTACACAATTACGACTCAACCTTTTCCATACGCTCCTAGAGGATCTTCTCCGCTCGCTCCGCGACGCTTCTCGAATCCACGATCTGCGCCCAACGCCGAATCCACGGCGTCCAACGTCGAATCCACGACGTCCGACCGAATCCACGGTCTTCACCCAATAGCACCCTTCGAATCCACGAACGTGCCTCGCTCCGAATCCACGAGAGCGGTTGAACCTTGAATCCACAAGGACACGCGAATCCACGCGCCGATTTTTGGGATAAATCGTTGTTTTTGGGTGGTGATGATCCGCCGAATACTTAGATCAAAGATAGATCGGAAATACCATCTAAGTATTCATTAGTTTGATTCAACTCAAGATGTGAGTATGAAAACCTAGAATCAAACTAATCAATATAGATGAAGAAACATAGAGTGTCACGCCCCGGGGTCGAAACTGCGACCCGGGCCCGCCAAACAGATCCGCCACCTATGCCAACCTGCATAGGCGAAGCGTCCTACCTGCAAGAAAAGTACTATAACTAAACAGATATCAGAGCTATAAATGAAAATCTGCTGTAACTAAAATCAATCACTGTACAACTGGAAATAAACAACACTGTCTGCCTCCCCAAAATAATAATAATACAATATCCTCGAGTACAAGCTCTAAACCCAACCGGGAGGTAACTCCAATATATATACAACAGTGTACAGTCTCTCAATACAAAATATCCTCACCAATAGTCTCTCAAAAGAGGAAAAAGAAACAGCTAATCTACTGATGATCTCCTCGGAAGGGTACCGCTACTCTCCAACGCCGGGTAGGGATCTAGCTCGCGACTCCCTCGCCACGATCAACAACCACAGAGTCGGCAACACCCGCTAAGACTCTGCAAAACAAAGGAGAGGAGAGAAAAAGAGGGGGAAAACCCCCAAAAGGGTGTGAGAACTACACCAAAAAGGGAGTTCTCAGTGGGTACCACCGCCAGACCCGGCGGTCTGCCCACCAAGTCCTCAAGAGACAATAACTAACCCAAGTCATAAGACTGAAATGAGTAAGCTGAAGACTCTCACAGCTACCCTGCCCCTAACTAAAGGCTAAAAGGGGGAGAACCAAACAGTGGTATGCAACCACTAGCACATGAAGTGCACCGTCGACCCAATCGAGCTGACTGCCACATCTGGTCCAGTCAAACCTGCGCCCACCTACAACCACCTCCCGCTGACGGGCAGGAATTACGTAGGGCGTCCAAACGGACTAGCTCGCTATCGAGCAGAGGATCAAGCAGGCTATGGTCAAAATCCACGCTCTCTCTCAGAACGGATAGAATCAAGATGCTCAACCTCTCACACAGCGGTCAAAGTACTCGCAACAACACGGGACCACCGTCAACCAGACGGCTCTCAACAATACTAGCACTGATCTAAACTCAACTACCAGTCTACACTCGGCCCCCAGGCACGAGTGTAACAAAAAAGTATTTGGCCGAAATAAACTCAATCGAATGAACCGGTATAAAACCCGGTACTGCCTGCTCTGTCCAAATGACCGGAACCCAACACGGTCTGACCGGCACCCGACACGGTCTCACCGGAACCCAACACGGTCTGACCGGAACCCAACACGGTCTGAAGCCTACTCCGGAGCGGCACTCGAGGGGAGCTACCCACACGAGTAAAGCATCTCTGTCATCAATATCACCAGTATCTCTAAACAGCAGGACTTGATCATCAATCTGATCAAAGTGGGAAAACTCAACCATCAAGGAAAGACCCGACCTCAATCGGATGCAACTGAACGATAAGTGGGAAACTCCATCCACTAAGTAAAACTGGTACCCAATCAGGTGCATAGAGAAACATCCGGTCAACCGCCCAATATCCGCGGTTGCCGCAAAGCCCCACAACTAAACCAACCTGTCCCAGACACGAAGTCCTGACTACCCTATCCAGACCCCCTGCTCGAACCCGAGCAACACTGACCACCTGACTAACAAGAAGGAGAAAGGAAAAGCATGGTTTCTCCTAGGTCAAGTTCCAATAAGTAGTGCAGCAGTAAAAGATGGCCTAACTACATGACCATACAAGCATGCAATTGTCCTCAAGGAAATAAAAGGGGGTAAAGCATAATAATAGTTCCTTTAGGAATAAACAACATGCCGGAATCCCAAAACTAGACCTGTCCACAATTCAGGGTTCATCAATAGAATGATCATAATAACTCCTCAGAGTACAAATCCGCACATAGCTAAGAAATCCTGTCCCAAAGCATAATCCAACCACATGAGAGGCTATGTGCTAACATGGCATGTTACATAATCTCATAGGGTAACATTATCCTAGGTAAGCTTACACTAGTCATCACATACATGTCCAAGTCATGCAAGTCCTCAGTATACCTCATAAATACTATTCTTGCAATCATTTATACAAATATCATTATCAAGCTTACCTACTTACCAACATAAACCATGTACCCTAAACATGCATGCATCAGTCATAGAGGGGTGACATCCCCACAAGTGCACTTACATTTGCCACAGCATATTCATTGCCTTAAACAATTACTGATAATAAGCTTACCCACCTGAAGCGCTTAAACCAAGGCAAACATGAAGTCGGTGAAGTGGGTAGACGCCCACGGTCCAAAATCTGCCAACATAACACCCTCGGTACAAGTCGCGCACGCCTTGGCTCCAAACAACTGAAAGCACCCCTGGGCACAACAATAGGGCTCAACATTACACTTTTATTCCAAAATTAACCAAGTATACATAATCTGAAAATCAGTCCCAAAGCCGTGCTTATTTCACCTGCTGCAAGTGCCCAGAAAAATCCAATAAAAATACCACGGTAATCCTCGCGTCGATACCTTCGAAACGAGTACCTGCACGTCCAATTCCGAGCTTTCTACACTGAGAAACAATTCCGACAAGGGAACCACCCCGAATTAAACTACTCTCAAAAACTGTAGCAACAACTACTATTCACAGAGATTCTTCACCTTCGAGAAATATTCAGAAAATTCCAAGAAAAATTGGGCATATTCCTCGTGATGTGTAGATGCAAATCGCCTCTTGAATCGCCCCAATCCGATGCCTGTGCGCGAAGATATCACCAAAACACCGCTCCGCTGTCCCAGAACTCCGCCCCAGAAAAGAGGTTACAAGATGATCCGAAAAACCCATGAAAAGCTCGGAATGGGAA
The DNA here is from genome assembly GCA_029204045.2 of Tillandsia leiboldiana. Taxonomy (NCBI): domain Eukaryota; kingdom Viridiplantae; phylum Streptophyta; class Magnoliopsida; order Poales; family Bromeliaceae; genus Tillandsia; species Tillandsia leiboldiana. Next base: position 38,718 of record JAQNDB010000826.1, read on the forward strand.
AAACCAGTAAACATGGGAAACATAGCCCTACCTGTCGTGAAGCCAACGGCGCAAGAATCACTGAAAAAGGTGCTCGGGGTAAGCCGGGGGAGTCCTCGCACCAAAACGCGACGAAGAAGACCACAAACGAACGAGCGTCGCGCCGCACCGTAAAAATGGAAACCTCGATAAGCGTGCCACCAAAAATCCCAAAACTTTGCAGAAAGATGCAGCCAAACTCGGGGATCAACTTTGCTGAAGGCACCCCGGTGAGAGGAGGCTCGGAAATGGCGGAAAAAAGGAGAAGAAGAAGGCTCGGATCGCCTTTTATAGGCTGCAGAAACAAATGAGGAAATACCGGTTATGTCCCGATTTCCGGGCGCTGGGGGTTTTCGGGCGCGCACTGTAGCAGCCCGAAATCCCTGCGCCCGAACACTGTAGCCGCCCGAATCCATCCTGGGCCTCCACGTCGCCCGCCAAACAGGCGACAGCAACCCCAGCCGCTCCCCGCGCGACACGTCGCGCCCCCCAGACGCCGACACGTGTCCTCCCCAAGCGCGGGAATCCGCCCGACCACGCCCACGTGCGCTCTGCGCCCGCCGCCTGCGCCTCTGCGCGCACGCATCCCGAGGCGCCCGCAGGTGCACCGTGGACCGAGTGCATGTGGACCGGCCAACCGGTGTGCGCCACGTGTCCCGCCGGTCCATGCACCACGCCCGCCTGCTCCGTAGACCAAGTCCACTAAACCGACCACTCCGACACTGCCACGTGTCCACCCCGGTCCACCGTGCGCCCCGCACTCTCCGTAGACCGCGCCCCGCGGACCGGCCCACTCCCGAGCCGCCACGCGTCCAGCCCCCGGTGCACGCCTGCCGCGTGGACCGGGCGGCCCGCGCCACCGTCCGCCGCGCTGCCTGCGGCCGCTCCGCCGCCGCCGCCGCCGCCGGAAACACTGTTCCGGCGTGAACAGTGTCCGGTGCTCAAAAATAACAAGTGTGTAGTCCGTTTTAACCGTTTTCGCGCGCTGAATCCGAATTTGATGTCCATTTCGCCAAATTCCAACTCCAAAATTTGCCGAAGGCATCCGGAAAGGTAATCCTTGGTCCAAACTTCGCGCTGAGTCCATCTTTAATATCCACTTCGCGCGAAACCACTTCTAACGATCCGACGGAGTCCAATGATCACCCACGTGATCCATTAAACACACCGAGCCCAACACTAATGTCCAAACGGGGCACAAATCCCACCAACACGCCACATTGGCCTCCAGGAGCTGTAGATGAACCAGTAATCTCGACGTGGGGATCCAGGTCCTCACATCCTCCCCCACTAAGGAAAGTTTCGTCCTCGAAACTAGCTCAGATCCACCAGGAGTCACAAATACCACGGGTAGGTATCCATCAATCACGCCTCCAGCTCCCCACACACCACACACTCCCCGTGATCACTCCCCAATAACAACAATACCCAGTACGGCATGGCCCGATTGCGCAATTCCCTCATCTCTCGAGCCAGAATCCGCAACGGGCGTTCCTCGTACTCCAATAATCACAGATCTCAATGGACAAGTAAATCACGGCGAGGGATCCAAAAGTAAAACACACCTGAGCTGAGACGTAAAACAACACAGAGGCTCCATCAAAAGCTGGGGGAAAAACAGAATAACCATCGGTGCTACACGCACCAAACCACATCCTGGTGTAAACTCAACCAGGATCACCCGAAGTATACCCACAGATTCATCTTATGAGGAAAAGGATCCAATAAGCTGGGGTCTTCACTCGGTCACTTCCGATCCAAAATCACCCGAGTGGCCTACTCAACCACGAGCTACCCTCAAAAAGGGATCCTCATGAGACACAATCTCAAGCCACGGTTGGACACTCAACAAGCCAATATAACTCCAACAGACCCACGGGTCGAAAGGATGCCCTGACGGGGACCAAACCGTCAGTGAACGGAACTGAAAACTGGCAAAAAGGCGATCATAATGCTGATGCTCAAACTCACGGCCAAAAATCCGAACCAGCAACGACAATCCGCATAAATCCCATTCAACATGCTGAAAGCTGTAATCTCCATCGGCACCGCATGGCGAATACTGTAAACTGAAGCTGAAATCCTGATCTATCACATGGTAAAGAACGGAAATGCTGAGTAATCAACACCGATAGCCAAGCAGGCTTGGCCTACGCCCAGGTATATCAATCAAAGCTGGGAATAAAAGGCGTACCGAGAGGCTCAACTGTGGGATCCAAGCTGCCTGCAAAACAGCGGTTCGTCTCGCCATAATACTCATAAGGTTGGACTAATGAAGTGTGGACCGAAAATCGACCCACGGTAACTCTACAGCCACAATGGGAGGCATCCCTAAAACACACAAATCCGTCTCCCAACACTAGAAACACTAGCATTGGCGCTGGCATCAGTCTCATTATCCATTGGCCGAGCTCTTCCGGCACTGCTAGGTCTAAGAAACTCCTCACCTCAAGGATAAAGTCGGTTTCAGCCAACTTAAATAACATCCATTAGGTCGGGTTCCACCGCCGCCCCTACGGCTCGAACAAAGCGACCCAAGAAGGTAGGCTTCTGCAGCTACAACTTGTACCTCAATAACTTGGCATACCGCTTCATCCACACGGGCATGGTAGCACATCCACAAAGTGCTCCTCGTGCTCCAAGTCGCTCTGGGAGTAAATCAAAATATATCCTCGGGAAACACCACTCCCAGTCCGTCCAAGTACAACTGGGACATACGATTCCTCAGATCTTGAAGTCAACAGGGCATTCGCCATTCCATTGGGCCTCGCTATAAACCCATAATGCCCCTACCGTGTCCTGAACGCCATCTAGGCGAAGTCCTCAACTATCTACTTCCAAGTAGGTACTCGCATCATACACTAACAGCCTGAGTATAACTCCATCATAAGGTCCTAGATACCATAAAAGGACCCTCACATTCGTGTATCAACGATGTGGCATCACCACTGTATACCAACGGCGTGGCGCTAGGTCAAACAGACCCCTCGATCCATCGGACCCTGAAACAGTGCCATCGGCTCTCACTCAGCTCTACCGGCGATATCCGATGAGGTGCTGTCCCGGGTGGCGCGGTTCCTCGAACCACGTCAAACACAATCTCTATCTCCCTAACCGGCGGCATTACCAACAACTAAGGTGAAATCACACCCGGGATCTCGTGGGCAACAGAGATATCCCTGAGTCCCGGTGCCGCCGTAAGCACCTCTCACCCTGTCGCTAAAACCAGAGTGCTCTAACAACCTCAACAAGCAAGCCTCCAATTGCCCGTCTTGCCGAAGATCAAGTCCTCTCTTGCCGCAGTCGAACATCCTGTGGCATAGTGCCCAACAATCTCAAGCATAAGGTCAAAACACCTAATTGCTATAATTTCCAATAATTCTACCGATATCTCGCGGTCTCGGCCGCACTGGACATGATCCAAAAGCCTCCTCCACGTGCACAACAACAACAGGAACCTGTACCTCTAGTGCACGTGATAACAAATCTGCCTCTAACCTATGTAAGAGTGGAACATGCTCTAACTCCGACTACCGTGGTGAAATCCCACCTGCGACACTCAATCCACTACCGTGGCGCCCTCCAACCGGGCGGCACAGATTCATCCGCTCAAAGCAAGTGGTTGTCGCTCAATCTGCCTGAAAATCAAGGCTATCGCTAGGAAGCACGACCTCTGTCTCTGATCACATTGAGGCGACGAACAAGATCCTCCGCAGATAACAAATCTACGCTATCGCTGCGCCACTCAAATAAAAATACTGATGTTGCCTTCGGGGTCCACCCGACCTCTGACATCTCGGGAACTCGTTATCCAGGAAAAGAAATTAGACATGCCCCTGCCGGCCAATCTGTCCTCCATCATCCGGCGCCAAGCGCCAAAATCCAGAACTCACCTCTGGCGGCTGATCCCTATCCAAAGGAACTGCAATGCCACGCTCCATACATAATGCCTGCTCCAGCGAGGCATCTAAATCTACACTGGAGGGACTGAATAACAGAAAGGTGTCCTGGCGCAATCCACTCCCAGTCTCATATATCCTATGCGCCTCGTCCCTCGAATCTGGAGCGCGCAGTTCAACAACTGCATACACTCACAAGCACAGGGAGGCTCTCAATTAATCACTCCATCACCACCAGCCACGACTCTGCCTCCAAAGGCTCCAAACTCAATCTTACGAGTCGGGGTGGTTCATCTGCCAAATATGGCTCAATAGGTCGATCATGTCCCACAGCTCACCAGCTGTCAACCATCCACCCTGCCTCGGTGCCTCGACACTAAACATTGGCACAGAGGGGGCTACTCAGTGCTCCGACAACTGTGTCACCAAGACCAGCTGCTCCCACAGCCGCTGATAAGCCTCTGACAATCCTGTCATCTGGGTCCGGGGTTCTCTGACCTCGATCCGGGTATCCGGCCCAAAACGAACTGCTCAAGCTCAACTGCCATGACAGGATGCACACGGGTCAAACCCAGCGTCGGGGAGACACCGCTCGCCACGACGAAACAACAAAACAGCACACAACAACACTCGACCCAATCCAGCGAAAGTCTAAAGCATGTCACCCATTCCACAGCATTATGTTGTCTGCAGCCAACATAATTACTTAGGAGAATAAACATGCCAATCACTCATCCCGTCCCTTGGGAGAGGTATAAAACTCAATCAGGACTCTCGCAAAATCACGACTCTCACAAAGTCAACCAAGGGTCAAACCAAAAGCCTAGGGTTTCTAAGTCCACCATGACCTACAACCTAGGCTCTGATACCACTCTAATCTGTCACGCCCCGGGGTCGAAACTGTGACCCGGGCCCGCCAAACAGATCCGCCACCTATGCCAACCTGCATAGGCGAAGTGTCCTACCTGCAAGAAAAGTACTATAACTAAACAGATATCAGAGCTATAAATGAAAATCTGCTGTAACTAAAATCAATCACTGTACAACTGGAAATAAACAACACTGTCTGCCTCCCCAAAATAATAATAATACAATATCCTCGAGTACAAGCTCTAAACCCAACCGGGAGGTAACTCCAATATATATACAACAGTGTACAGTCTCTCAATACAAAATATCCTCACCAATAGTCTCTCAAAAGAGGAAAAAGAAACAGCTAATCTACTGATGATCTCCTCGGAAGGGTACCGCTACTCTCCAACGCCGGGTAGGGATCTAGCTCGCGACTCCCTCGCCACGATCAACAACCACAGAGTCGGCAACACCCGCTAAGACTCTGCAAAACAAAGGAGAGGAGAGAAAAAGAGGGGGAAAACCCCCAAAAGGGTGTGAGAACTACACCAAAAAGGGAGTTCTCAGTGGGTACCACCGCCAGACCCGACGGTCTGCCCACCAAGTCCTCAAGAGACAATAACTAACCCAAGTCATAAGACTGAAATGAGTAAGCTGAAGACTCTCACAGCTACCCTGCCCCTAACTAAAGGCTAAAAGGGGGAGAACCAAACAGTGGTATGCAACCACTAGCACATGAAGTGCACCGTCGACCCAATCGAGCTGACTGCCACATCTGGTCCAGTCAAACCTGCGCCCACCTACAACCACCTCCCGCTGACGGGCAGGAATTACGTAGGGCGTCCAAACGGACTAGCTCGCTATCGAGCAGAGGATCAAGCAGGCTATGGTCAAAATCCACGCTCTCTCTCAGAACGGATAGAATCAAGATGCTCAACCTCTCACACAGCGGTCAAAGTACTCGCAACAACACGGGACCACCGTCAACCAGACGGCTCTCAACAATACTAGCACTGATCTAAACTCAACTACCAGTCTACACTCGGCCCCCAGGCACGAGTGTAACAAAAAAGTATTTGGCCGAAATAAACTCAATCGAATGAACCGGTATAAAACCCGGTACTGCCTGCTCTGTCCAAATGACCGGAACCCAACACGGTCTGACCGGCACCCGACACGGTCTCACCGGAACCCAACACGGTCTGACCGGAACCCAACACGGTCTGAAGCCTACTCCGGAGCGGCACTCGAGGGGAGCTACCCACACGAGTAAAGCATCTCTGTCATCAATATCACCAGTATCTCTAAACAGCAGGACTTGATCATCAATCTGATCAAAGTGGGAAAACTCAACCATCAAGGAAAGACCCGACCTCAATCGGATGCAACTGAACGATAAGTGGGAAACTCCATCCACTAAGTAAAACTGGTACCCAATCAGGTGCATAGAGAAACATCCGGTCAACCGCCCAATATCCGCGGTTGCCGCAAAGCCCCACAACTAAACCAACCTGTCCCAGACACGAAGTCCTGACTACCCTATCCAGACCCCCTGCTCGAACCCGAGCAACACTGACCACCTGACTAACAAGAAGGAGAAAGGAAAAGCATGGTTTCTCCTAGGTCAAGTTCCAATAAGTAGTGCAGCAGTAAAAGATGGCCTAACTACATGACCATACAAGCATGCAATTGTCCTCAAGGAAATAAAAGGGGGTAAAGCATAATAATAGTTCCTTTAGGAATAAACAACATGCCGGAATCCCAAAACTAGACCTGTCCACAATTCAGGGTTCATCAATAGAATGATCATAATAACTCCTCAGAGTACAAATCCGCACATAGCTAAGAAATCCTGTCCCAAAGCATAATCCAACCACATGAGAGGCTATGTGCTAACATGGCATGTTACATAATCTCATAGGGTAACATTATCCTAGGTAAGCTTACACTAGTCATCACATACATGTCCAAGTCATGCAAGTCCTCAGTATACCTCATAAATACTATTCTTGCAATCATTTATACAAATATCATTATCAAGCTTACCTACTTACCAACATAAACCATGTACCCTAAACATGCATGCATCAGTCATAGAGGGGTGACATCCCCACAAGTGCACTTACATTTGCCACAGCATATTCATTGCCTTAAACAATTACTGATAATAAGCTTACCCACCTGAAGCGCTTAAACCAAGGCAAACATGAAGTCGGTGAAGTGGGTAGACGCCCACGGTCCAAAATCTGCCAACATAACACCCTCGGTACAAGTCGCGCACGCCTTGGCTCCAAACAACTGAAAGCACCCCTGGGCACAACAATAGGGCTCAACATTACACTTTTATTCCAAAATTAACCAAGTATACATAATCTGAAAATCAGTCCCAAAGCCGTGCTTATTTCACCTGCTGCAAGTGCCCAGAAAAATCCAATAAAAATACCACGGTAATCCTCGCGTCGATACCTTCGAAACGAGTACCTGCACGTCCAATTCCGAGCTTTCTACACTGAGAAACAATTCCGACAAGGGAACCACCCCGAATTAAACTACTCTCAAAAACTGTAGCAACAACTACTATTCACAGAGATTCTTCACCTTCGAGAAATATTCAGAAAATTCCAAGAAAAATTGGGCATATTCCTCGTGATGTGTAGATGCAAATCGCCTCTTGAATCGCCCCAATCCGATGCCTGTGCGCGAAGATATCACCAAAACACCGCTCCGCTGTCCCAGAACTCCGCCCCAGAAAAGAGGTTACAAGATGATCCGAAAAACCCATGAAAAGCTCGGAATGGGAAAAACCAGTAAACATGGGAAACATAGCCCTACCTGTCGTGAAGCCAACGGCGCAAGAATCACTGAAAAAGGTGCTCGGGGTAAGCCGGGGGAGTCCTCGCACCAAAACGCGACGAAGAAGACCACAAACGAACGAGCGTCGCGCCGCACCGTAAAAATGGAAACCTCGATAAGCGTGCCACCAAAAATCCCAAAACTTTGCAGAAAGATGCAGCCAAACTCGGGGATCAACTTTGCTGAAGGCACCCCGGCGAGAGGAGGCTCGGAAATGGCGGAAAAAAGGAGAAGAAGAAGGCTCGGATCGCCTTTTATAGGCTGCAGAAACAAATGAGGAAATACCGGTTATGTCCCGATTTCCGGGCGCTGGGGGTTTTCGGGCGCGCACTGTAGCAGCCCGAAATCCCTGCGCCCGAACACTGTAGCCACCCGAATCCATCCTGGGCCTCCACGTCGCCCGCCAAACAGGCGACAGCAACCCCAGCCGCTCCCCGCGCGACACGTCGCGCCCCCCAGACGCCGACACGTGTCCTCCCCAAGCGCGGGAATCCGCCCGACCACGCCCACGTGCGCTCTGCGCCCGCCGCCTGCGCCTCTGCGCGCACGCATCCCGAGGCGCCCGCAGGTGCACCGTGGACCGAGTGCATGTGGACCGGCCAACCGGTGTGCGCCACGTGTCCCGCCGGTCCATGCACCACGCCCGCCTGCTCCGTAGACCAAGTCCACTAAACCGACCACTCCGACACTGCCACGTGTCCACCCCGGTCCACCGTGCGCCCCGCACTCTCCGTAGACCGCGCCCCGCGGACCGGCCCACTCCCGAGCCGCCACGCGTCCAGCCCCCGGTGCACGCCTGCCGCGTGGACCGGGCGGCCCGCGCCACCGTCCGCCGCGCTGCCTGCGGCCGCTCCTCCGCCGCCGCCGCCGCCGGAAACACTGTTCCGGCGTGAACAGTGTCCGGTGCTCAAAAATAACAAGTGGGTAGTCCGTTTTAACCGTTTTCGCGCGCTGAATCCGAATTTGATGTCCATTTCGCCAAATTCCAACTCCAAAATTTGCCGAAGGCATCCGGAAAGGTAATCCTTGGTCCAAACTTCGCGCTGAGTCCATATTTAATATCCACTTCGCGCGAAACCACTTCTAACGATCCGACGGAGTCCAATGATCACCCACGTGATCCATTAAACACACCGAGCCCAACACTAATGTCCAAACGGGGCACAAATCCCACCAACACGCCACATTGGCCTCCAGGAGCTGTAGATGAACCAGTAATCTCGACGTGGGGATCCAGGTCCTCACATAGAGTATTCTCTAATGATTTCCTTTCTTCTCTATATGTGGATCTAGAGCCGTATAAGATGATACAGGAAAAAGACGGCTATGTGGATTTTCGACCCCCATGAAAAAGAGTCATAGGGTCTATTTATAGGTTAGAAACCCTAGGAAGGAGATAAGAATCAAAAACCTAACATTTCTGGAGATTTTACGGACGGCGATCCGGATCGGATTAGCTGTGATCCGGATCGTCGTAACGAGTCAGGCAATTCCAGAAAAACGAAGGTTCGGGATCCGGATTGAAGTGCTCGATCCGGATCGTTCATACAGTTCACCAAACATCAACGTTCGGGATCCGGATTGCGAAGCCTGATCCGGATCGTTCAAGGAAGATGGTAAACTCAGTGTTCGGGATCCGGATTAAGAGAGGCTACGATCCGGATTGAACTGGTGTATGAACGAACCACCTTCGGGATCCGGATCGAACAACCTGATCCGGATCCTGAACATGTCCCAAGTCCAGTTTTTGATTTTTATGCAATGAAAGATTCTTCCAAGTGTTTCTACACTACAAGAAGTATTCGGATCACACAAAATCTTTAGTAAAACATACCTGATCCTTTTGAATTCTTCTTTCTTGAGATTGAGTTAAATGATCCTGTGACACCCCCGGAATTTGGATTAGTCCTCTATATAAAATGATATAATAGGACTAAATCTCTAACCCGGCTATAGCATTTTGGATGGTAGCAAGATCCAAGAGGAACATGAGAGTTAAGCGTGCTAGAGCTAGAGTAGTTCTAGGATGGGTGACCCCCTGGGAAGTGGGGCGTCACAGTTGGTATCAGAGCCATTCACCAGCCGAAAATGTGAGATGAGTCTCGGCTGAGCCAGGATTATATAGCGGGTAGAGCGAGGCTCCCCGGCTAATGACCGTTGTGAGTGGAGTGCAGCTCCTCACAAGGTCGGCTAAGGCTAGCGAGACGAGTCTCACATCGCCTGGTGCTTGTGAGTGTGCTTGAGCCTGACGTGGACGTCAGGGCTTAAAGGGGGGAAGAATGTGACACCCCCGGAATTTGGATTAGTCCTCTATATAAAATGATATAATAGGACTAAATCTCTAACCCGGCTATAGCATTTTGGATGGTAGCAAGATCCAAGAGGAACATGAGAGTTAAGCGTGCTAGAGCTAGAGTAGTTCTAGGATGGGTGACCTCCTGGGAAGTGGGGCGTCACAGATCCAACTTTCTTCACCTTCAATCTTCAAGACTTGAGACTTTCACGAAACTACGCCAACTCAAATTCCGTAACAAAGATCCCTATACATCTTAGTCCCAGCAGGATGGATGGTATAAGGTGTATAGTGGGCCTCCCTCAAGATCTGCTCTCGAATCTCTGCATCCATAGGCACACAAGCGCGGTCCCTGTACCGCAGTACTCCCGCAGCATCAACTGAAAAGTCCCCTATCAAACCAGTCTGCATCTGCTCTCGAATCCTCATCAGGTGGGGGTCCTCACTCTGTCTCTCCCGAATCCTGTCCAACAGAGTGGGCTGCACGACTAGAGACATAAGTCTAGCAGAGACCCCAGGGGACACAACCTCGAGCTCTAACCGCCTCATCTGCTCAAGTAATGGCGCCTGATCGGTGATCATCAAAGATAGACTCTGTACTGCTCTCCTGCTCAGGGCATCAGCAACCACGTTGGCCTTGCCAGGATGGTATAATATGTCTACATCATAATCTTTCAACAATTCCAACCATCTGCGTTGCCTCAAGTTGAGCTCCTTCTGTGTGAACAGGTATTTCAAGCTCTTGTGGTCGGTGTAAATCTCGCAGTGCTCCCCATACAGGTAGTGGCGCCACAACTTTAGTGCAAAAATTACTGCAGCTAGCTCCAAATCATGGGTAGGGTAATTCTTTTCATAATCTTTCAGTTGCCGAGAGGCATAAGCGATTACCCTTCCCTCCTGCATCAGCACGCAACCAAGTCCACTGTGCGATGCGTCGCTGTATATCACGTATCCTTTCCCCATAACGGGGAGGGAAAGGACAGGAGCCGACATCAATCTGTTCTTTAATTCCTCAAAGCTCCTCTGGCAATCCTCACTCCAAGTAAACTTAATCCCTTTTCGCGTCAAACGAGTGAGGGGTGTGGAAAGTTTCGCAAAACCTTCCACAAACCGACGGTAATATCCTGCTAAGCCCATGAAACTGCGGACCTCTGATACCGTCGTCGGTCGGGGCCAATCCCGGACTGCCTCGATCTTCGCCGGGTCTACTGCCACTCCAGCGGCTGAAATCACGTGGCCCAAAAAGACAACCTCCCGAAGCCAAAAATCACACATAGATAACTTGGCATACAACTTTCTCTCTCCCAGAAGTTGTAGCACAATCCTCAGGTGCTCCTCGTGCTCCACATCGCTTCGGGAATAAACTAGGATGTCATCAATAAAAACAACGACGAACCGATCCAGGTATGGTCGAAAAATCCTGTTCATTAAATCCATAAAAGCAGCAGGGGCATTTGTCAATCCAAAAGGCATGACGGTGAACTCATAATGCCCGTACCGCGACCTGAATGCCGTCTTTGGGATGTCCTCGGCCTTCACCTTCAATTGGTGGTAACCAGACTGTAAGTCAATCTTGGAGAAGACACAAGACCCTTGCAGCTGATCAAATAAGTCATCAATGCGCGGCAAAGGGTACTTGTTCTTGATGGTCGCTTTATTCAGCTCCCGGTAGTCAACGCACAGTCGAAGCGAACCATCTTTCTTCTTCACAAATAGCACCGGCGCTCCCCAAGGCGATACACTCGGTCTCACAAAACCCTTGTCCATTAAATCCTGGAGTTGCGCCTTTAATTCTCGCAGCTCAGCCGGTGCCATTCGGTAAGGACCCTTAGAGATTGGCGCAGTTCCTGGAACTACGTCAATCAAAAACTCAACCTCCCTATCCGGCGGCATACTAATCAGCTCTGGAGGAAACACATCCGGGAACTCGCGGGCAATCGGGATATCCGCGAGTCCCGGAGCCGCCATAGGCTCCTTAACCACAGATGCCATAAAGGCTACGCATCCACTGCGCATCATCTGCCTCGCACGAGAAGTCGAAACCACAGAGGCAAAGAAAGCACTCTGGCACCCCCCGAAAACGAACACCTCCTGGCCTGGCTCGCTAAAGGTAACAGTCCTCGCGGCGCAATCAATCGTCGCGAAATAGCGAGCCAGCCAATCCATCCCCAGCACCATATCAAAATCTCGCAGCTGACTAAGGACCATCAGGTCCGCTGGCAAAACCCAAGACTCAAGCTGTATCGGGCAAGACCAACAACACTCCTCTACATACAATATGTGATCGGGAATCCGTACCTCTAATGCATGTGGCAACCGACCTAACTCTAGTCCATGAGATGATGCAAATGCTCTACTAATAAAAGAATGTGATGCACCGGTATCAAATAAAGTTCGAGCTCTAATACCAAAAAGTAAAGTGATACCTGCCACCACGTGGTCGGCTGCCGTGGAGTCCCCTACCTGAGCGGCGTAGACTCGCCCGCTCTGAGCTGGTGGTCGGTAGTCTGCAGGGTGGGAGGAAGGAGCCCTGCTCGCAGGAGCATAGGGCCGCTGAGCTGGCGGTCGCTGCTGAGGTGGAAGAGAAACTGAGGCCGAAGAAGGCGCCACTGATGCCGAAAAAGGGCATGAAGATCGTATGTGCCCGGCCTGACCGCAGCCATAACAACGCCCCCACCTCTGATCACAAGTGCCGGGGAAATGCTGACCCCCGAAGAAGATACAACTGCTAGGGGCCCGAAACTACCGCGACTGCTGCTGCTGCTGCTGCCTGTGCGACTGCCGCTGAGATCCCTGCTGTCGCGACTGCGACCTCTGCTGCTGCGAGTGCTGCTGCTGTCGCTGGGGCTGCTGATGCTGTGGGGGCCTCTGGGATCCCCCAGGCCCTCGCCGCTCCGAACGCCCCCGGCCCGTAAACTGAGGCGGTGGCGGTCGGGGCGGCCTCCAGGAGCTGGCCTGTCCCCCCTCATCCGATGCTGGTCGCTTCCTCTCAGAACTCTGAGCGACCAGACCTCCGCGTCTAGAAACAACATGATCTCCCCTCTCGACCCACTGTGCATGATCCACTGCCTCTGATAAAGTCTGAAGCCTCTGGGCGTGTACCAAGGTATAGATCTCGGGGCGCAAACCTGTCTCAAACAGCTCCACCTGGTGCAGCCCATCCCTGGCAACATAGGGTACGCAGTTGAGCAACTGCATAAACTCCTGGAAATAATCCCACACAGGGCGATCACCCTGCTGCAGGTTCTTCAAGTCATCTTCTATCTTCTTCTTCACGCTCGTGGAGAAGTAGGTGTCAAGGATCATCCTCCTGAACTCCGACCAGGGTAGCTGTCGGGTGACCTGAAACTCTAAGGGCTCGACCCGACGCCACCAAGCATCTGCATCCCCCTCTAGACAGTGTACTGCCAAATGTGCTCTGAACCTCTGGTCAATGAAGAAGTCCCGAAACAACTTCTCCATTGACGCTAGCCACGATCCAATCTCCCAAGGGTGAGTGCTCCGCCCCGAGAACTTAGGGGGTCCTTGCTTACAGAACTGCGTGAGTTTGTCAAAAAACTCCCGCTCCTCCTCTGGGGTCAAAGGCCTGAACATCCCCTGGGCCCCACTGCTCGACGACGGCGCTGTAGGGGCAGGTGGAATAGTCGGTGGTACAACAGGTGGTACGGGGGCCTCTGCAGTAGTAGGGGGAGGTGCCGCAACCTGGGCAAATAACTGCTCGAACCTCTGCTCCTGTCGGCGGTGGCTCTCCGCCAACTGGGCCACCATGGCCCTCAGCTCACTGATCTCAGAAGGCCCGGACTGCTCCGGCTCCTCCGGGGGTGTAGGAGTACCCCGAGTAGGAATCTGCCGCCTAGGAGGCATCCTGCCACACAAGAATCCACGGGTCAGTAAACCAAACCACTCTCGACCCAATCCAGCGAAAGTCATGGGCCTTCCCCTATTTCTGTAACCTTATGTTGTCTGCAGCCAACATAATAGTCCCCCAGAAATAGGCTATGCCAATCCCTCTCCACTCACAGGAAGAGTTAACAACTAATTGCCGACTTTCGCACAATATCACGTCACTCACGCTCTGCCTTCCTAGGGTCTGCCAAAAGCCTAGGGTTTCCTAAGTCCCAACTGACCTATCCCTAAGCTCTGATACCAACTAATCTGTCACGCCCCGGGTGTAAACCAGAACCCGGGCCCGTCCACAGATCCGCCGTGCATACGGAATTTTCCGTGTACACGAAGGGCTGGTAACCTGCCCAGATATAAAATATATAATAAAGGAGCATAAAGCAGAGCTAAACTAAAACTAATACAACTCAGACAAATGCTGGAAATAAAAGTACAATAAGCTCTCACAAATATACAAGTCTCTCCCAGCTCACGAAATAAATACAACCAGCTGGCCGCAGCCAGACCCAAAATAAAAGGAAATACAACCGTCTGAGTGTACTGGGGATACATCAAAACTACAAAACTCGAACTCGGGGCAGTGGCTATCTAATCCGCGATCCTCTTACCTCGATCCAGGGAAGAGGGTCCCGCAACTCCCGCAGAGGACTCTGCAAAACAAAGGGGAAAAGAAAAGAGAAAGCAGTGGGGGGTGAGAACTACTATAAAAACAGTAGCCTCCCCTAGTGGGTAGACCTCAAACTCAGACATGCCCACTAGGACTATCAGAGGCTAAAATGAAAACAGAGGTGGTAAGCTACAAGTACACTACTGATGAAGAGCTACCACTAACATGCCTCTAAGATGCCTAACTAAAGAATAGCTGAAAGCATGCACCAGAACGTCAAAGACTGACAGACCAACCCAATCAAAACACCAGTAAACACTGGTACTGCCTGCTCTGCTATCAACCTCACAACTCAGTATCTCCCCTGTCCAAATGACCGGAACCCAACACGGTCTGACCGGCACCCAACACGGTTTGAAACCTACTCCGGAGTGGCACTCGAGGGGAGTGACCCCACACGAGCATAGTATCACTGTCACTAGTATCATCAGTATCACAAAATAGCAGGACAGGGTCACGACTCTGATCAAAGTGGGAAAACCCATCCACTAAAGGGAAACTCGATCCCCTACCTCCAATCTGATGAAAAAGTAATAATAATAATAATAATCCGGTCAACCGCCCACAGTCCGCGGTCGCCGCAACACCCAAACATCGATCCCCGGCTGTCCCAACTCTGAACATCTGACTACACAATCCCCTAAGACTAGACGACAGGAGAACGAATAAAAGCATGGTTTCTCCTAAGTCATTTCCAATATGTTTGTGTAGCAGAAAAAGGTGGCCTAGCTAGATGACCATTCAAGCATGCAAAGTCCTTTATTTGATAAAATCATTTCAATTATTCTAACATATGCAACATTAAGTGTTTGGAACTCCCGATGTACATGTGGCAGGATATATGATACATGATACAATTTAGATGCACAATCTACTAGCAAGTACCCCTTTTATAACATGCATTCTAACCACATGCCCAAACCTTCCCTTAACATATGACATGATATGGCTTTAGTATTCTTTCCAACTAATTAAATTGCATATCTAAACATGGGAACACCACTTACTAACTTGTAGCCTGCTAACAATGCAAGTATTAACAAAAGAACCTTAATCTCATACAAGCATGCTAGATACATTCACAATTAATAGCACATGATCA
The DNA here is from genome assembly GCA_029204045.2 of Tillandsia leiboldiana. Lineage (NCBI taxonomy): Eukaryota > Viridiplantae > Streptophyta > Magnoliopsida > Poales > Bromeliaceae > Tillandsia > Tillandsia leiboldiana. The sequence goes on from JAQNDB010000826.1 coordinate 54,305, forward strand.
AGGCATTCTAATAGGCCTAGTGACATTCACAAGTAGGAGGTTCACAACATCACCCACCTCGAGCGCTATTCCAAGTTCCCAAAAGCGAAGTCCAAGATCAGTCCAAAACTCACCACCAATCTGTACAAAATACCCCAAAGGAAAATACATAAGCTATCCATTCTCAATTTCCAAAATCTGTCCCCTAATTCCACAGTCCAGAATTCTCCAATTTTTACCTGCGAATAATGCCCAGAAAAATCTAAGAAAAATACTATCGCGATCCTCGCGACGAGCCCGTCGAAACGAGTACCTGCACGCCCAAATCGGAGTTTCCTACGCTGAGATAAAAATCCGGCAAGGGGTACACCCCAATCCAAACTGTACCAAATTTCTGTAACAAAGAACCACAGAGAAAGGAGATTCTCACCCTCGTGCAAAATCCAGAAAAATCTGAGAAAAATCCAAAGGACTCCTTGCGAAGAGTAGATGAAGATTTCCTTTTGAATCGCCTCAATCCGACGTCTGAGCGAAAAGATACGGCAAGAACACCGCGGTGCTGTCCAAAAGTCCGCGAAGAAAAATGGGTCAAATGGGTGCTCAGAAAACTCCAAGATCAGCATGGAAATCGAGGAACCTCAAAACACAGGAGTTGAAGTCCTACCTGTCATGAGTCCAACGGCGCAAGAATCGGCGAAATCGGATGTCGGGGTGAGTCGGAGGAGTCCAAACACTGAGAAGGGGCGAAGAAGATCGCCGGGAAACAAGCGTCGCGCCGCGCCGTAAAATGGTGAACCTCGGGAAGAGTGCCTCCAAAAATCCTCAAAGTTCTCCAATGGGTAGTGCACTGAGGGAGGGAAAACTTCTCTGAAGAATGCTCTGCGAAAATGGGGTCCAAAAGGCCAAAAGAACGAACAGGGAAAGCTATTTATAGGCCCAGCCCATAAGCTGTTGGGCCGGGTTTTCGGGCGCAGGTTTCGGGCGCACTGCGCCCGGAAACCCGGTTGTACGTCTCCCGTCCGACGCGCCCGAAACTCCCAGGGGCGGCCAAGTCACCCCAAACAGGGGACAGCAAATCCCGGCGGCCCGCTAAGCGCCGCGTGTCCCCTCGCGGTCAGCGGGGGTAGGTACGGCCGCCCAACCGCGAGGCGACACGTGGCGCACTCGAGTGCGGCCGACCGCCCGCCTGGCTTCACTGTGCGCGCGCTGTCCCGAGGCGCCCCCCCGCGCACACCGTGGACCGCGCCCACGTGAGCCAACGAATCCGAAGCCGCCACGTGTCATGCGCCCGGTCCACCGCAACCCCGCAAAACCGGTGAGCCGTGCCGCCTGCGCCGGCCTATCAGGGCACGCCACGCGTCTCCCGCCCGCGGTTCATGCACCGCCGCGCCACCCCGTGGACCGAGCTGCGTGAGCCGGCCAATAATAGGCCGCCACGTGGCTCAGGCCGGTCCACGAGTCTCCCCCATGCACCGAAAATCCCCGAAAACTTCCGGAAGCCCGCTTTTGGTCATCCGGACTCCAAATTTAACAAGCAAATAGCCGTTTTCAAGCGTTTTTCCGCGCTGAATCCAAATCCAACCTCAGATTGGCCCAAAACCTTTTCTAAAATTCGGCAAATGCAGTCGAAGGCCAAATCCGCTATCAAAGTCTCACAAGGCCCATCTGTGGCACCCCTTCGATGCACCATGGGACAGACACACCAACACTAGGTGTTCTACACAGTGGATTCACCGGAAAGTTGCATGGGAAAAACCAGTACACTACATCCTCCCCCACAAGAAAAAGTTTCGTCCTCAAAACAAAAGTCATACCTCAAGCAGGGGCCTCAAACAAGTGGGGGTAAGCATCCATCATCGCTGACTCCAGCTCCCAGGTAGCCTCGCGCACATCATGACTGCTCCAGAGGACCTTCACGTACGGGATGGCCTGACTGCGCAACTCCCTAACCTCACGGTCCAAGATCCTCAACGGTCGCTCAACATAGCTCAGGTTCTCAGCAACCTCCAATGGGGTGAAATCGATGATATGGGACGGGTCATGAACATACCTCCTCAGTGTCGATACATGAAAAACATTGTGAACACCTGAAAGCATGGGAGGAAGCGCAAGCCTGTAGGCAACTGGCCCTAAGCGCTCCAACACCTCAAAAGGTCCAATATAACGAGGGCTCAGTTTCCCACGAATGCCAAATCTCCGAATCCCCTTCGAAGGCGAGACTTTCAGAAAAACATGGTCACCCACCTGAAACTCTAAGTCTCGCCGTCGAGTATCAGCATAACTCCTCTGTCGACTCTGGGCGGTCTCGAGATGTCGTCGTATCAATCTGACCTTTTCCTCTGCCTCTAATAGTAGATCAGGACCCAAAGTCTTTTTCTCACCCACGTCACTCTAATATAGGGGTGACCGACACTTGCGTCCATACAACGCTTCAAACGGAGCCATCTGAATGCTCGCTTGATAGCTGTTGTTGTACGCAAACTCAACTAATCCCAAGTGTCGGTACCATCCTCCTCCAAAGTCCAGAACGCATGCTCTCAACATATCCTCGAGGGTCTGAATAGTGCGCTCTGACTGCCCATCGGTCTGTGGGTGGAATGCTGTACTGAATCGGAGCTGCGTCTCCAAGGCTGTCTGTAAACTCCTCCAGAAATGCGAGACAAACCTCGGGTCTCTATCTGATACGATGGAAACGGGTACCCCGTGCAATCTAACCACCTCAGCCAAGTACGCCTGTGCGAGTTGCTCCATCGGCCAAGTCATCTGAACCGGCAAGAAGTGAGCGGACTTTGTAAGCCTGTCCACGACCACCCAGATAGCATCCGCTCCCGTCTGTGCTCTCGGCAAACTAGTAACAAAATCCATCGTAACATGTTCCCATTTCCATTCAGGGATTGGGAGACTCTGCAACTTGCCAGCAGGTACACGATGCTCAGCCTTTACTTGTTGACAAGTTAGACAGTGTTCTACAAATCTCCCAATATCTCTTTTCATCCCATTCCACCAAAACTGTGCCTTAAGATCCCTATACATCTTAGTCCCACCAGGATGGATGGTATAAGGTGTATAGTGGGCCTCCCTCAAGATCTGTTCTCGAATCTCTGCATCCATAGGCACACAAGCGCGGTCCCTGTACCGCAGTACTCCCGCAGCATCAACTGAAAAGTCCCCTATCAAACCAGTCTGCATCTGCTCTCGAATCCTCATCAGGTGGGGGTCCTCACTCTGTCTCTCCCGAATCCTGTCCAACAGAGTGGGCTGCACGACTAGAGACATAAGTCTAGCAGAGACCCCAGGGGACACAACCTCGAGCTCTAACCGCCTCATCTGCTCAAGTAATGGCGCCTGATCGGTGATCATCAAAGATAGACTCTGTACTGCTCTCCTGCTCAGGGCATCAGCAACCACGTTGGCCTTGCCAGGATGGTATAATATGTCTACATCATAATCTGTCAACAATTCCAACCATCTGCGCTGCCTCAAGTTGAGCTCCTTCTGTGTGAACAGGTATTTCAAGCTCTTGTGGTCGGTGTAAATCTCGCAGTGCTCACCATACAGGTAGTGGCGCCACAACTTTAGTGCAAAAATCACTGCAGCTAGCTCCAAATCATGGGTAGGGTAATTCTTTTCATAATCTTTCGGTTGTCGAGAGGCATAAGCGATTACCCTTCCCTCCTGCATCAGCACGCAACCAAGTCCACTGTGCGATGCGTCGCTGTATATCACGTATCCTTTCCCCATAACGGGGAGGGAAAGGACAGGAGCCGACATCAATCTGTTCTTTAATTCCTCAAAGCTCCTCTGGCAATCCTCACTCCAAGTAAACTTAATCCCTTTTCGCGTCAAACGAGTGAGGGGTGTGGAAAGTTTCGCAAAACCTTCCACAAACCGACGGTAATATCCTGCTAAGCCCATGAAACTGCGGACCTCTGATACCGTCGTCGGTCGGGGCCAATCCCGGACTGCCTCGATCTTCGCCGGGTCTACTGCCACTCCAGCGGCTGAAATCACGTGGCCCAAAAAGACAACCTCCCGAAGCCAAAAATCACACTTAGATAACTTGGCATACAACTTTCTCTCTCTCAGAAGTTGTAGCACAATCCTCAGGTGCTCCTCGTGCTCCACATCGCTTCGGGAATAAACTAGGATGTCATCAATAAAAACAACGACGAACCGATCCAGGTATGGTCGAAAAATCCTGTTCATTAAATCCATAAAAGCAGCAGGGGCATTTGTCAATCCAAAAGGCATGACGGTGAACTCATAATGCCCGTACCGCGACCTGAATGCCGTCTTTGGGATGTCCTCGGCCTTCACCTTCAATTGGTGGTAACCAGACTGTAAGTCAATCTTGGAGAAGACACAAGACCCTTGCAGCTGATCAAATAAGTCATCAATGCGCGGCAAAGGGTACTTGTTCTTGATGGTCGCTTTATTCAGCTCCCGGTAGTCAACGCACAGTCGAAGCGAACCATCTTTCTTCTTCACAAATAGCATCGGCGCTCCCCAAGGCGATACACTCGGTCTCACAAAACCCTTGTCCATTAAATCCTAGAGTTGCGCCTTTAATTCTCGCAGCTCAGCCGGTGCCATTCGGTAAGGACCCTTAGAGATTGGCGCAGTTCCTGGAACTACGTCAATCAAAAACTCAACCTCCCTATCCGGCGGCATACTAATCAGCTCTGGAGGAAACACATCCGGGAACTCGCGGGCAATCGGGATATCCGCGAGTCCCGGAGCCGCCATAGGCTCCTTAACCACAGATGCCATAAAGGCTACGCATCCACTGCGCATCATCTGCCTCGCACGAGAAGTCGAAACCACAGAGGCAAAGAAAGCACTCTGGCACCCCCCGAAAACGAACACCTCCTGGCCTGGCTCGCTAAAGGTAACAGTCCTCGCGGCGCAATCAATCGTCGCGAAATAGCGAGCCAGCCAATCCATCCCCAGCACCATATCAAAATCTCGCAGCTGACTAAGGACCATCAGGTCCGCTGGCAAAACCCAAGACTCAAGCTGTACCGGGCAAGACCAACAACACTCCTCTACATACAATATGTGATCGGGAATCCGTACCTCTAATGCATGTGGCAACCGACCTAACTCTAGTCCATGAGATGATGCAAATGCTCTACTAATAAAAGAATGTGATGCACCGGTATCAAATAAAGTGCGAGCTCTAATACCAAAAAGTAAAGTGATACCTGCCACCACGTGGTCGGCTGCCGTGGAGTCCTCTACCTGAGCGGCGTAGACTCGCCCGCTCTGAGCTGGTGGTCGGTAGTCTGCAGGGTGGGAGGAAGGAGCCCTGCTCGCAGGAGCATAGGGCCGCTGAGCTGGCGGTCGCTGCTGAGGTGGAAGAGAAACTGAGGCCGAAGAAGGCGCCACTGATGCCGAAAAAGGGCATGAAGATCGTATGTGCCCGGCCTGACCGCAGCCATAACAACGCCCCCACCTCTGATCACAAGTGCCGGGGAAATGCTGACCCCCGCAGAAGATACAACTGCCAGGGGCCCGAAACTGCCGCGACTGCTGATGCTGCTGCTGCCTGTGCGACTGCCGCTGAGTTCCCTGCTGTCGCGACTGCGACCTCTGCTGCTGCGAGTGCTGCTGCTGTCGCTGGGGCTGCTGATGCTGTGGGGGCCTCTGGGATCCCCCAGGCCCTCGCCGCTCCGAACGCCCCCGGCCCGTAAACTGAGGCGGTGGCGGTCGGGGCGGCCTCCAGGAGCTGGCCTGTCCCCCCTCATCCGATGCTGGTCGCTTCCTCTCAGAACTCTGAGCGACCAGACCTCCGCGTCTAGAAACAACATGATCTCCTCTCTCGACCCACTGTGCATGATCCACTGCTTCTGATAAAGTCTGAAGCCTCTGGGCGTGTACCAAGGTATAGATCTCGGGGCGCAAACCTGTCTCAAACAGCTCCACCTGGTGCAGCCCATCCTGGCAACATAGGGTACGCAGTTGAGCAACTGCGTAAACTCCTGGAAATAATCCCACACTGGGCGATCACCCTGCTGCAGGTTCTTCAAGTCATCTTCTATCTTATTCTTCACGCTCGTGGAGAAGTAGGTGTCAAGGATCATCCTCCTGAACTCCGACCAGGGTAGCTATCGGGTGACCTGAAACTCTAAGGGCTCGACCCGACGCCACCAAGCATCTGCATCCCCCTCTAGACAGTGTACTGCCAAATGTGCTCTGAACCTCTGGTCAATGAAGAAGTCCCGAAACAACTTCTCCATTGACGCTAGCCACGATCCAATCTCCCAAGGGTGAGTGCTCCGCCCCGAGAACTTAGGGGGTCATTGCTTACAGAACTGCGTGAGTTTGTCAAAAAACTCCCGCTCCTCCTCTGGGATCAAAGGCCTGAACATCCCCTGGGCCCCAACTGCTCGACGACGGCGCTGTAGGGGCAGGTGGAATAATCGGTGGTACAACAGGTGGTACGGGGGCCTCTGCAGTAGTAGGGGGAGGTGCCGCAACATGGGCAAATAACTGCTCGAACCTCTGCTCCTGTCGGCGGTGGCTCTCCGCCAACTGTGCCACCATGGCCCTCAGCTCACTGATCTCAGAAGGCCCGGACTGCTCCGGCTCCTCCGGGGGTGTAGGAGTACCCCGAGTAGGAATCTGCCGCCTAGGAGGCATCCTGCCACACAAGAATCCACGAGTCAGTAAACCAAACCACTCTCGACCCAATCCAGCGAAAGTCATGGGCCTTCCCCTATTTCTGTAACCTTATGTTGTCTGCAGCCAACATAATAGTCCCCAGAAATAGGCTATGCCAATCCCTCTCCACTCACAGGAAGAGTTAACAACTAATTGCCGACTTTCGCACAATATCACGTCACTCACGCTCTGCCTTCCTAGGGTCTGCCAAAAGCCTAGGGTTTCCTAAGTCCCACTGACCTATCCCTAAGCTCTGATACCAACTAATCTGTCACGCCCCGGGTGTAAACCAGAACCCGGGCCCGTCCACAGATCCGCCGTGCATACGGAATTTTCCGTGTACAAGAAGCGCCGGTAACCTGCTCAGATATAAAATATATAATAAAGGAGCATAAAACAGAGCTAAACTAAAACTAATACAACTAAGACAAATGCTGGAAATAAAAGTACAATAAGCTCTCACAAATATACAAGTGTCTCTCCCAGCTCACGAAATAAATACAACCAGCTGGCCGCAGCCAGACCCAAAATAAAAGGAAATACAACCGTCTGAGTGTACTGGGGATACATCAAAACTACAAAACTCGAACTCGGGGCAGTGGCTATCTAATCCGCGATCCTCTTACCTCGATCCAGGGAAGAGGGTCCCGCAACTCCCACAGAGGACTCTGCAAAACAAAGGGGAAAAGAAAAGAGAAAGCAGTGGGGGGTGAGAACTACTATAAAAACAGTAGCCTCCCCTAGTGGGTAGACCTCAAACTCAAACATGCCCACTAGGACTATCAGAGGCTAAAATGAAAACAGAGGTGGTAAGCTACAAGTACACTACTGATGAAGAGCTACCACTAACATGCCTCAAAGATGCCTAACTAAAGAATAGCTGAAAGCATGCACCAGAACGTCAAAGACTGACAGACCAACCCAATCAAAACACCAGTAAACACTGGTACTGCCTGCTCTGCTATCAACCTCACAACTCAGTATCTCCCCTGTCCAAATGACCGAACCCAACACGGTCTGACCGGCACCCAACACGGTCTGAAACCTACTCCGGAGTGGCACTCGAGGGGAGCGACCCCACACGAGCATAGTATCACTGTCACTAGTATCATCAGTATCACAAAATAGCAGGACAGGGTCACGACTCTGATCAAAGTGGGAAAACCCATCCACTAAAGGGAAACTCGATCCCCTACCTCCAATCTGATGAAAAAAGTAATAATAATAATAATAATCCGGTCAACCGCCCACAGTCCGCGGTCGCCGCAACACCCAAACATCGATCCCCGGCTGTCCCAACTCTGAACATCTGACTACACAATCCCCTAAGACTAGACGACAGGAGAACGAATAAAAAGCATGGTTTCTCCTAAGTCATTTCCAATATGTTGTGTAGCAGAAAAAGGTGGCCTAGCTAGATGACCATTCAAGCATGCAAAGTCCTTTATTTGATAAAATCATTCAATTATTCTAACATATGCAACATTAAGTGTTTGGAACTCCCGATGTACATGTGGCAGGATATATGATACATGATACAATTTAGATGCACAATCTACTAGCAAGTACCCCCTTTTATAACAGCATTCTAACCACATGCCCAAACCTTCCCTTAACCATATGACATGATATGGCTTTAGTATTCTTTCCAACTAATTAAACTGCATATCTAAACATGGAAACACCACTTACTAACTTGTAGCTTGCTAACAATGCAAGTATTAACAAAGAAACCTTAATCTCATACAAGCATGCTAGATACATTCACAATTAATAGCACATGATCAAGGCATTCTAATAGGCCTAGTGACATTCACAAGTAGGAGGTTCACAACATCACCCACCTCGAGCGCTATTCCAAGTTCCCAAAAGCGAAGTCCAAGATCAGTCCAAAACTCACCACCAATCTGTACAAAATACCCCAAAGGAAAGTACATAAGCTATTCATTCTCAATTTCCAAAATCTGTCCCTAATTCCACAGTCCAGAATTCTCCAATTTTTACCTGCGAATAATGCCCAGAAAAATCCAAGAAAAATACTATCGCGATCCTCGCGACGAGCCCGTCGAAACGAGTACCTGCACCCCAAATCGGAGTTTCCTACGCTGAGATAAAAATCCGCAAGGGGTACACCCCAATCCAAACTGTACCAAATTTCTGTAACAAAGAACCACAGAGAAAGGAGATTCTCACCCTCGTGCAAAATCCAGAAAAATCTGAGAAAAATCCAGGAGACTCCTTGCGAAGAGTAGATGAAGATTGCCTTTTGAATCGCCTCGATCCGACGTCTGAGCGAAAAGATACGGCAAGAACACCGCGGTGCTGTCCAAAAGTCCACGAAGAAAAATGGGTCAAATGGGTGCTCAGAAAACTCTAAGATCAGCACGGAAATCGAGGGAACCTCAAAACAAAGGAGTTGAAGTCCTACCTGTCGTGAGTCCAACGGCGCAAGAATCGGCGAAATCCGATGTCGGGGTGAGTCGGAGGAGTCCAAACACTGAGAAGGGGCGAAGAAGATCGCCGGGAAACAAGCGTCGCGCCGCGCCGTAAAATGGTGAACCTCGGGAGAGTGCCTCCAAAAATCTCAAAGTTCTCCATGGGTAGTGCACTGAGGGAGGGAAAACTTCTCTGAAGAACTGCTCTGCGAAATGGGGTCCAAAAAGCCAAAGAACGAACAGGGAAACCTATTTATAGGCCCAGCCCATAATGTTGGGGCGGGTTTTCGGGCGCAGGTTTCGGGCGCACTGCGCCCGGAAACCCGGGTTGTATGCCTCCCGTCCGACGCGCCCGAAACTCAGGGGCGGCCACGTCACCCTAAACAGGGGACAGCAAATCCGGCGGCCCGCTGCGCGCCACGTGTCCCCCGCGGTCAGCGGGGGTAGGTACGGCCCGCCCAGTGCGGGCGACGACACGTGGCGCACTCGAGTGCGCCCGACAGCGGCGCCAGGCGCACAGTGTGCTCCTTCCGAGGCGCCCCTCCCACGTGGACCGCGCCTCGGGGCCAACTAATCTGTGCCGCCGCGTGTCATGCGCTCGGTCCACCGCAACCGCGCAAACTCGCTGGGCCGCGCCGCGTGCGCCAACCATTCGGGCACGCCACGCGTCCCCCGCCCGCGTCCATGCACCGCCGCGCCACCCCGTGGACCGAGCTGCGTGAGCCGGCCAATATAGGCCGCCATGTGGCTCAGGCGGTCCACGGTCACCCCTATGCACCGGGAATCCCCAAAACTTCCGGAAGCCCCTTTTGGTCATCCGGACTCCAAATTTAACAAGCAAATAGCCGTTTTCAAGCGTTTTTTCCGCGCTGAATCCAAATCCATCCTCAGATTGGCCCAAAACCTTTTCTAAATTCGGCGAATGCAGCCGAAGGCCAATTCAGCTATCGATAACTCACAACGGTCCATCAGTAGCATCCCTTTGATGCACCATGGGCCAGACACACCGGCACTAGGTGTTCTACACAGTGGATTCATCGGAAAGTTGCATGGGAAAAAACCAGAACACTACATAAACAGTGGGGCGTCCTAAGCCCATACGCTAACTTGCCTATCAATTGTTAAGCAACTTGATTAAACACGCTGCGGAACTCCTGTACACCTCTCACACTGGGTTGAGGCACCAAAAATAAATGTCAACAACTCTGGTGATCACGCGCAAAAGACTACGGTGCAACCCTTGCCTATTAACCGATTCATCAGAACGGCGCACAAACCTTCGCTCGTGCGAGGTTCCTGCATCCTGAAGCCTACTCTGGGCCTCACAACTCTACTATGCGGCAACACAGCCACAGTGTCGCGCCACACGGTTACTCCCGTCATCAGGGGCAAAATTCACGCCGTGCGGGCTCGTAAATCTTTCTGCCCTAACCCTCAGGGCACTGCAACTTGGCTCTCGCGACATAGCGATCACATTTACCTCGCGAGTCGGTCTAATACTGACCTTTACTAACCATACTGTTGCCAGCAACCCTCGGACACAAGCGGTAAAAACACCATATCGAAGGTGTTGGCTGCGCCGCAAAAGTTCGGCGGCCACAGCCATTTCTTTACTGTCGCCCTACGGGCGGCGGACGCGTATACCTATGCGTCATTTATGCAGCCTCAACTTGTTGCAGCTTCAGTCACTGGAGCCCATCTATCTGCTCCAACTGTCACGCTGACGTTACTCTTAGGCGTCGAAACCTGTCTTCCTGTCGGGGGGAATTTCCGCCGGACGGCAAGAAGTCTGACTGCTGCTGAGACCACTCCAACAGATGCGTGTTCACGCTATCGCAGCTCATATCTAGTCGTTTACCCCGAGCACCCTCGTGTGACTCGGTGTCAAACAGGTGCGTCTCCCTATGTGGTGTCATCCCTAATATGCACACCACAACGACACAACC